>BSAI01000072.1:2555119-2685506 GCA_036245035.1 Adrianichthys oophorus | reverse complement strand
CTT
The DNA here is from genome assembly GCA_036245035.1 of Adrianichthys oophorus. Classification (NCBI taxonomy): domain Eukaryota; kingdom Metazoa; phylum Chordata; class Actinopteri; order Beloniformes; family Adrianichthyidae; genus Adrianichthys; species Adrianichthys oophorus. Next base: position 2,685,503 of record BSAI01000072.1, on the reverse strand, counting down.
GTTTTCTGGAAATTTGTATGGAGTATGTTCTGTACTATTAACAGTGCTGCATTGTTAAGATTTTTCTTTACAAAATTACTAATAAAATCAATCAACAAATACATGTACAAATCTTAAATTATGAAGTTCATAAATCAGTAATAAATGTCAGTTTTCTGTTTATTCAGTCTTCTATATCTGCTGTATTTAGTTTTAAACGTAACACAGTTCAATTAACTTTTTTATGAACTAATTAACTGTTGAACACAAAATAAGGCTTCAGTTTCACAGTTCTTTAACCTCCATCAATGGGTTCTTCTGAGCATGGCTTCTCTTGCTCCTCACTGATGGACACTTAGCAGAGCTTCCTCTCTAATAAAAGCTGAGCCACGTTTGCTTTGAGGGAGGAAGCAGCAGAGACCCTCAGGATGACTTCAAAATGATTGTCAGAAAGTTTGAACCTGCTTTTGGACGTATTGAGTTCAAGGTGTAGAAGAGGTTTTTGCACAAGTATGTGCTCACAATTTTTCTGAGCAGAGTGTGTGTTTTTAGTTCTTTAAATTGCCAAATCTGTGAAGGAGAAACAAAAATCATTAACTGTTTTTTGAATTTGTCTTTTTTTACTTTTCAAACATCTTAACTCTGGTCACAAATTATTTAGAGCAGCCAGTCACTCACTCCTTAAATTTTACAGTAGAATTCAAACTGTGGTCAGTAAAAGAACGGCGCTGGTCATTGGAGGTCAGAACAAGCGTCACACATACGTGAGATCAAAGAAAGGCTGATGCCATTCACACGTATTTACATGCGACCAGCTCAAAAACTGATGGAAGTTCATTTTCATCAAGATGCACATGGCTCCACTGTCAGCACGTATTTTAAAGGCTGGTTTATACTTCCAAGTGACTCGCGTCGCAGTGGTCACACGGCCATCAGAACAGAATCGCTCCAGTCGCTGCAGAATGTGATGCCTGCTGGTGACGACACCAGCCACCGGAATTTAACGCACGGAGCGTAATCGTGGGCAGATTGAGTCATTTAACTTACATTTATTTCAGCGATTAAAGTATATGACTACGGAGGAAACTGTCCAGAAAAATGTATTTTAAACACTGAAAATGATGAAAACTTTTTGAAGAAGTTTGGAAAGACCGAAACCACACAGACACAGAGAGAGAGCGGACAGATAGAAAATAGAACAAGTTACTGCAAAGATATGTCTAATATTTCATATCTTACAGCACTCCAGAATGCAATTGACTCTTTTAAAAAAAAAATTATTGTTTCGCCTTTGTATTCACTCTTCTGTTTAGTGGAGGAACACATCACTCCTCTTCTGCGCAGAGGAGGAAGATGTTCTTCATGTTAAGAATAAACACAGGAGTTGATCGCGTCACTTGATAAGTGTAAACACCACTCAGAATTTCATCACAGTTGTAGCAGACAGTCCGATCAAAACCAGTGAAGTATATACAGGGCTTAAACCGGCATATATTCTCCACAGATGACCCATCCTTCGGCTGCAGACGAGACAGTCGCACTGCAGAAGCATTTGGTGTGTTAACTGTAACCGTAATCCTAACCCTAACCTTTTCTCTCGGCCTGTTCAGACAAAATAAATCGATAGATTTAACACTGGCTGCGCACTTTGAGAAAATGACCTGCCAATAGACACTTTCTAAAAAGAAAAGTAAGGAACTTATTGGTTTGGAGAGGGGGTGTCTAGTATACTGTCCTAACCGTTTCCCTGCTTCAAGCCCAGCCAATACCACGCCCCCAAACAGCCATATACCCCACCGTGATTGGTCGCTTCGTCAGCTCTCACACAACACTGGAAAATGCCATTCATACAAAACTGGCGGGCCGCACTAACATTAAACTTTCATATTAAATATGGTCTTGGGGGCCACAATTTGCCCGCGGGCCGCACGTTTGAGACCCCTGCTCTAAACTGCTATTGCAGCCACTCAGTTTAGTTGAAGTCTTGTCAGTGTTTTATAATAGTGGGTAATAGCCTATAATGTTACACATTTTTATAGAATGTTAGATGCCATGTGTGTTTTGTGTAATTTAACAGTTTTTAATATACCAGCACAATTGTTTAAATGAACAATTCATCCATAAGGGAATTGGGTGTCCTCAGACGTCACTCGATCGGCCTGTTTTTGATTGCAAGGAAGTGCATTGGTGGTTCAGTGGTAGAATTCTCGCCTGCCACGCGGGAGGCCCGGGTTCGATTCCCGGCCAATGCAAGTACTCTTTTTTTTTTTTTTCTTCTTCTCAACCCTCACTCTGAGAAAGTTGCCCATTCATTTTACAACATGACCTGATAATGATTGCTATTAAATTATTGCATAATCATAGAGATGTCCCAAATATTTACCAGCATGAAGATATGTCCTTGTATCCTCTTGATTTGTACAGGTAGTACTTTGTTATTGTTTGTTGAAAACAAAAATAGTAAGGAATTTCAGAACTGCAGTAATTTGCACAGAAAAAGTAAGATACAAACAACACGCTTTTGAAAATAACTTGCATTTTAAAATGACAGAATTAATTTGGTTTAAAACTTAAAGCTGGGAGATGTGGCCAAAAACTAAAATCTCAATTTTTATAAATAAAGTCCACAATCATCCCTGTTTGTGTTGAATGTGACTGACTGACCTGCCTTGTTTGTGGATTAATTTCTATATTAACAGAAACCATCGGTGAGGTGTGGGCATGCCAGCAGCGGCATCTGGGATGCATTCAGGATCCACCGGACATGTCTGTGTACAAGGTGGCTCCACTATCACCAGTGTGGATGTGCCTTAATACAAGGGCTTTCAAGGTAGCAACAACCTGGAGGATTTCCACAAAGTGCTGCCACACGTGATTCCAGATAGAAAACTCTAGCGTGCACAGAAGCAGCTGATGAAATGTTTCTAAACGATCTTTCTGATGTTTCTGTCTCTCCACACTGTGCTGCACGTCCATACCAGGTCTAAGTCTGTTTTAATCAGCCGTTAATGTAGACAGAATGACTGTCCTGGAACTTCTGTCTGTCATCAACTAATATTCAATGGTAAATTCTTGTTTCAGTACATGACCAGCTGGTTTGTTACTGTATTTAATTAATCGCTTCAAAGACTAATGTTACTTTAAAACAACAAAAGTTAATTTCATGATTACTTCCCAAAGGTCGGTAACAATTTACTTTTACTCAGTTACATTTGCTTTATGACACTAACTTTTATACCTCCATACTTTTACTTGACTTACTTTACAAGTAATGCTCTGTACAAGTACCAGAGTACAATCTTTGGACACCTTAAGCCTAAGTCACATGGACCCACACAGGGTTTACCTGTACAGGTGTTGCAGGTTTTTTGGTCATCCGGGCCCGTGGAGGGTCGTAGAGAGGAGCGGCAGCATCTTACGGGGAGCGCAGGTGTGTCAGTAGTTCCCTTTGAGGCCCGTACGACCACCTCAAGGGACATGATGAAGTTTTTACTTTTTTAGTCAAAGGTGTTGAAGAATAAAGCTGCTGTTGATGGGATAGAAAAAGTGTTCAGAAAAAACATGAAGGTGTTCAGAAGAACTGGAACTGACAACCAACACATTTAGAAGCAAAAGGTACAGTGGGATAAATAACTTTTATGAAGGGTTGGAGCATTTTTTCTTGTTTGTCTAAAATGTTTTTAAAATGATAAAACATTAAATTGCTGTGCATTCACATTTTCGGCCATTTGTCTTTTTAGTGCAATTTGAGTTCCTTCTGGAAAAAGTGTAAATTTGGAATTTAGTTTATTCGTTACTTGAGCAGTTTGACACTTATTTGGAGAGCTAAAAAAACATGACGCAGATATTTTATTTTCGTGTGTTTATATATATATTAAGGCTGCTAAAGAAATGCACTTTTAAGAATTACTTTTATTTTTTTTTCTGTTAATTGGTAACTAGAAATACGCAGTTTGGGTGAAACTAGTTACTTTCAAATGGTCACGTGTTCGCCGTGTGCGCATGTGCACCTTAATAAGCTTGTTGTCTTCAGTCGCGTGGCTTTTTACTTTTCGCAAAAGATGTCGACTGCAAACGGATAAAGTAAGTCTGTTTTCTTCCATACTTTCTTCAAACGTTCCTAATTTGGTGTAATGATTTAGGTATTAGCCACGTGAATCAATAAATTAATAAAAAGCGAATATATTGTCTTGGACGTCTCCTGCGGTAAGCTAACATAGGATATTGGCCTAATTGATCTAATTGGCAGCAATTAGCACTTTTTCTTCTTTTTTATTTTACAAATAGTAGCATTTAACTAATTTAAAAGTAATTCCTATATTTGATTTTCGAGAAGTGACTTGTATTTTCATTTTGATTTCATATCTGGCTGATGTTATTTGCACAATTTTAAGTGCGTCCAGCACAAAAACTGATGCTAATTTACATTAAAAAGTGCAGCTAAGATCCACGTTGCTGCATTTCCCGCACGTATCTAAAGTTCGTCCGATGATTTTTGTTGTTGGACGCACACATTTAAAGTTTAAGGCCCAATAGTTTTCACGCACGTAGTCTCCCGCACTCGGGAAATATTTGGTGGTTTTAAAAAAAAAGTTCATTAATAGCCTCATTTTTTAAGATAATTATGTGCGAATAGTCACTGTCTTTGAACAAATTTACCTCGTTAAAAGTAGATATTTTAATAAATCTTTAATAGATTTTCAAACGATTTTCAGACGTCCAGTAGTGAGGCTTTATTTCATGTCATGGCCTGTACTAATATACTATAAGTTGATGTATTTAAGAAGTACTAATTTGCAATATTTATTATTTTCTTGTTTTCGGGTATCAAGTTATTGTCGAGACAATCTTTTTTTTCTTTACAAAATAGAACACTGACGGAAGTTGATGTCGGATTAAACCTTCCCGTGCTGCTTTTTGCATTACTTCTTTCGCTGTCGTCATGTCTGCAGTGGGTTAAAAAGCTGTCATTGAAATCGGTCCCCTTTTTCTGGTTAGAGCCTTGAGTCACAAACGGTGGCTGATGAGGTGGATTTCATTTGCGTTTTCAGGAAAGAGGCTGTATTTTCCGTGTTTTTTCGCTAGAGTGCGCTGTGGGCCTTCTGTTCCTTACAAGTCTGCGTCGAAATGAGATTATTTTAACCGCATGAATTGATTTTGGTCAATTATTTACATAGAAAAGATTGTATGGAAGTGATAGTTAAATACATGACATGACTTTCTATAAAGACATTCTTAAAATGTCTGTTTTCTGTTGTCGCTGAGTCACTCCTTCCAATAGGACGAGATCGCGTCACGTGTCCCGGAAGTAACAGGAAGGTTTCGTTGTTGCCTTTAGTTTTGTTTAATTTTGCTGCTCATGCGTCTCTTCCTGTTACGTTTTTGGTGTTATTTGTTGGTTTAAGTTATAAAAGATGAATAGAATGTGTATTTAGTTTTGAGAGAACCTAAAGGTAGACGAGTAGAAAGCAGAATGAGGCTGTTTCCTGTGAGCTGTGGTCGGTATCGCTTCTCGGCCTTTTGGCTAAGATCAAGTGTAGTATCTGTTCTTATCAGTTTAATATCTGATACGTCCCCTACCCGGGGACCATATATTAAATTGATTTTTGGAACAGGGAGATGGAATAGGGGCTTGCTCCGTCCACTCCACGCATCGACCTGGTATTGCAGTATCTCCAGGAACGGTGCACCCCCCCTCTGCTGTGTGAAAAATAAAGTTATTAAGAGTGATTTAAATGCCTTTCAGCGCGTTTGCTTTGGTTTAAGCTTCAATATAAACAATCTATAGCGCGCATGCACGTAGCTCATGGGTTTGTGGGACCCATTGCTGCTTTTTTTTAGAACTTTGAACAATTTTAAGCTTCTCAGTTTATAAAGTTTTATTTTATAACAGAAAACAAGACGAAGAATGATCCTTGTGTAAATAAGTTTTAACTTCCTCTGTTAGATCAGTATCTCCAGTATCTCCAGGAACGGTGCACCCCCCCCTGTGCACCCCCTCTGCTGCGGTCAAAATTGAAGATTAGATTTTGAATCATCATGGCTCTGAAGTGATATGTTATCTGTCAAATAGTGTAGCTTAATTTAACTGGCATTTTGTTACAGTCATTGTATTTCGTGGTGTTGTATTCAATATTATAATATTTGTTGGCTCCTCCATGATTATCCTGTGACAGTCATTTATGAGGGGTGTTTATTGTTTGACGTTTACATTGAGGCATTGGTTTTCTTCCAATGTCTACATGTTTTTTTTAAGCCCCCGGCAGCGCCCCAGACACGGCGCTCTCTCCCGGCCGCTGGTCACCAGTCACGGGGAAAGCAGGTGCCGCTGCCCGCTGGACCACTCTAAAAAGGAGCGGGGAGAGCCCCCCCCCCCCCCCCCCCCCCCTTTAACCTTCTCTTCAGTAAAGCAAATAAATTTTCTATTTATCTGCTAGAGAATCACGCTTGCATTGGTGGTTCAGTGGTAGAATTCTCGCCTGCCACGCGGGAGGCCCGGGTTCGATTCCCGGCCAATGCATAACATTTTTTTTTCCTAAAAGATCTCTGAGAAAGTTGCCCATTCATTTTACAACATGTCAGATCCGCTTTCAGTAGAGGGGTGTGGCTTTCCAAATAGCTCACTTCTGATTAGCAAGAGTGGTTGCCATAGAAATGTTGACTCAGAACGACTTGGACCAATCACTGCTTACTAACATTATCTGGTTCCAACATGGCAAAGTCCATATCGGGGAAAAATGGTGACTGACTTGGCTTCATTTGATTGGAACCAGAGGTTTGACATTTTCTGTGGGTGATGTCACAGGTGTTTTGTCCATCTCTATATGCTGTCAATGCCAGGTTGTCTCTGTGGTGTGATTGGTTAGTGCTAACCGAAAGATTGTATCTCAACCAGAGAAGATCTGTTCCTAAATCCTCTTCTTTGTAGTTTCTTCTGTTCACAGATTCTTTCAAGCCATTCAATATATGTTTTTAGGATTTGAGAAGTTCCTTATTATTGTATCAACAAATAAATGCCACAAAAAAAGATAAGATAAACATTTTGTTAACAAAATAAAGGTAATTGTCCTTAGAAGCCACTATTACTGCTTGTTAAAAACAAAATAGTAAGGAAATTTAGAACTGCAAGAATTTGGACAAAAAATAAAAATATACAAATAATAAACTGAAAATAATTTATTTTAAAATAAGAAAACAGAATGAATTTGCATAAAAATTGTTGAGTTTAACAATTTTATCTTATTTTTTTGCTTCCTGAGATATTTTGAAAACCTGAGCTTCAGAGTGACGCATCCGATGATTGTCCAGAGACGAGCAGGAATCAACTCCTACACCCTGATGATGCTGCGAGGTGTGAGTCTGCTGCCATTAATCTAAAATCATCTTTACCCAAGTTGCACTAAACAGAGCTTTGCTTTTTTGGGGTTTCAGTGAAACTGAATTTTTGTCGTGTAAACATGCTGCATTATCAGGAAACATTGCATTAAAGCGTCTTTGTCATGCTATTCTTTAAGGGTCTATATATCATGCTTTTCTTAAGCCTTTCAGAGTAAACTATGTCCGTATATGATCCTATATTACCTTTGGCACACGAAAAAAGCAAATTACTTATGAAATAAGAATTATTTTTGCAAACCTTTTCCTACCCGAAAGTAAGAGGTCTCAATCACTGAGGCGCCGCCTCGTGGGTGCCGTCCATTTCATGATGTCAACCTAAAGTCCGCCTTGACAGCGTGTCCGTGTTTCACCCACAAAAACAAACATCCAAATTTGATGGAAGTGCATCTTGCGTATTTTCCGTTTTAATAGCTTTGACATTCTTCCAAAATTTTGGAAGCTGGCCCGGCGTTTATTAGAAGCCGTTATTTACTCCATCGCAAACAGAATGGTGATGGCTTATGGGTTCATTTTATAGTAAAATCCAGTCACAAAATGCAGACAACAGATGACAATTTCAGGATTGATTGAAATGACATTGGTGTTCTGTTCTAATTAGCACTGGCTGTGAATGTTTTTCTCTTTGAAGAAAGGCACTTTCATGCCGATCATTTTCCTGGAAATATGCGCACCTTTCCGTCTCTGCTCAATAATCCATGTTCAAACCAGTTCTTCTAATTTGTCGTTCGCTTTCTTTTTGGGGTCGACAGACATCAATATCTGTATTGACACCGATATTGTCTAATTTGACACATATTGGTATCAGCCTTTTTTTTTTTTTTCCGCCGGCCGGTATTGAACTGGTTGTTTACCTCAGAGGCAGCCGTGCGTCTTTCTTCAGCATTGTACTGCATTATCTGATTGGTTAACCACGCACAGGCAATCAGAAATTGAAATTGTGTGCGGTGAGGAGGCTGGGGCAAGTTAAACCATGGCAAAGAGAAAAGTTTTCTCTGTTGTGAAGCTGTGGAGAGTGTACACGTGCATGGATGTGTCAAAGGTACGTAAACACAGAAAATTACCCTGAAATTGTAGTAAACATCTCTGTCCTCGCCATAACATGACAAGCAATGTTGTGCAGAATATCCAAAAAAAAAACAGCAGCAACTCTGTTACCACACTGCTAAACGTCTGTGAATCACCAAATTAAAAAAGAAAATATAGATACGTAATTTTATTGCCGTGGAATTAAAACTTATAAACCAAACTTATAACCAACTTATAAACCAAATTAAATCCTGTTGAGTTTTATAGCAGGAAAGCATGAAGGTTAGTGCATGGCCAATGCTCTGCAGCCACTGGTCCTTGTGCCCATGTGCATGCCTGATGCCTGATATAAAAAGAAGGTAAAAAAAAATCCTACCTTCTAACATCCCTTTTTAACTCTGATACAGGGGTCAACAAATAGGTGTTGAGACATGCTTTAACATTTATCAATGAATGAAAGCTAAATGTAGCTAAACATGCAGACCATTTCAAAAGAATAATACAATGATGTAAAATTGTATACATTTCCATAATTCCATTCAAAAAAAAAATTTTTCATTGAATTTACATCAAGGGCGCACTGTTTGTTTTCAAATTAGGGCTGTCAACGTTGACGCGTTAACACACGCAATTCATTTTTTTAATTAACGTGTGAATTTTCATTAACGCAGATTCATTACACGTCAGAAGCAACAACAGTCTTCCGCTTGTGTTGGGTGTAGTGCTGGGCGATAAAACGATAACTATCGACATTGTGATAGTACTTTTTCTCCATATTAAAATGAGCCTATCGCAATAGATTTTTATTTTGAAGGGTCCGAAATTAACCCTCGTGTTTTCTGCTATGGCAAGTAAGTTAAAGGGTCATTCGCCATGTGGAGAGCAATTGTTTGTGTAAACTTAGTCATGTTTAATAGCTCTTCTTCTGGTGAATTTTTAATTTTTTTTCTCCAATGTCTGCACACGAGGTACACAAACACACGCGAAGCAAGACCCCGGCCCCGCGCAGGCTCTCACATCTCTAGAATCCAAAGATCTGTCACACCAACACGTAGACCAGGGCTGCCCTTCTGTTTATAAAAAAAATGTTGCATGTTAAAACATGTTTGTTTTACATATGGGGCCAAACCCTTTCTGAGGAGAAGGTGATTCATTTCCCTTTGCGAGAAGTATATTCTGGAGGACATTCTGAACTGATTACTTGTACTATAGATCAAGCAGTCAGCAGACTTACTCATACATTTCCCCAGTTGAAGGCTGTCAATGTTAATGTGTTAATGCATGTGATTCATTTAAAAAAATAATGTGTTAATTTTTATTAATTTTCATTAAGCACATTCTGCAAAGCAACAATCTTCCACCAGTTCAGGCATCCGCGGCGTGCGTCAATTTCTGAATGCACATTTATTCAGGGACAATCCCACTTTTAACATGATCACTTACAAAAGAAATAAATTAATTAAAAAATTTCAGACAATAGAAATGAAGGAAAACATTTTCTCTCTGGACCGTTGTTTTTTCCAAAAGCTGAATATTGTCACATAAAATGTAACCAGTAAAACATTGTGATTAATCGTGATTATCAACAATCCAAACGTGTGATTAATCTGATTAGTTTTTTTTAATTGATTGACAGCAGTAATTCAGAAATTTCCAAATTTAAATTGGGAGATTTTGGGGATTTGTGAAAAAGAAACTGATGCAAAGTTACACAATCAAACATGGCAAATTCATAGTTTGACCTTTAGACTATCATTACTGCAGGAACATACCACTATTGCAAGATATATAGAATAAAAAATAGTTTGCAAAATGTGTGGTTTTGTGTGTAAAGAAAAATGTAGCTTTAGCTGATTCTCTTGGTTTAACAGGGAATTTTTAATCAAGTTTCATTATTGCGAGTAAACGGATGAATGTCTACTTCCTGTTGGACATGCTGTACCGGTGTGTGGCAGGATACATTCCAGGTAACTCAGCCTGCTGCTTTCATTTTGCATCAGTCTGTGGAGAGCGCAGGTGAGGGTCGGCGGTTCCTGTTGCTGCAGGTGCGAGTCTCTCTGAGAAGCGTGTTCTGACTGAACCTGTCTGATAGGTGGGGATGATCGGCAAAGACTTGTAGCGCTGTGAGAAGCAGCACTGAGAGACAGAAAAGGCGCTTCAGGACTTCGGTTCCCTTGGAAAGGCTAGGTGAGGAGACCAAAGGACATGGACCACAACGTGAACTAACCTGGAGGAGAGTCTTCTGTTGATGTTCAACAGATGGGTCAGAGATTCTAATGAGGCATTTCCGGCTCTGGAATTTACACAATGTGGCTGTGTTCCTCAGTGTCACATTATATATGTGCCACATAGGTAAGTTTCTCTAACCCTGTCTCTGTCTGCTTTTGTCTGTTACTGAGCGCCTTATGGAAATCCTTTATTTGTTTAGTGCTAAATACACAGGATTATAGTCCAGCCTCTCAGCACAGACGGATCCAGGCAGGAGTGCAAACTGGAGAGTGAAACTTTCAGACTCTGAAACTCTCCGACTACAAGAGTTTATTTGCCTGTGAGCAGACCGGGGTGGGGGTGGGGATCTCAGATCAAGACGCCAGAGACACTTTTCAAAGAGGAGCTAGAGATTGAAAGCAGCTAAAATACAGCATGTTCAGCACTTCACCCTTTCTGTGACTGAGCTGCTCTGGTATTCTCGTTTAAATTTTCCAAGTCGCGCTTTAAGCAAATACTTCCAGCAGAACCAGATCTGCCGCAGACAATCATGAAAGTATCAGAGGGTTGTAAAGACTGAAAGAGGCCGTGTGATGTCGCCGTTCACAGGGACTTGAAACGAGTTAGACAGGTTTCGTCATTCAGCTAGAGCTATGTTGGAATTTAAAAGAAATGAGTTCTGGTTTGCTGTTCCAGGCTGTGTGTTTATGTCTTCCGTCATCTCTGTCAGCTGGATCCATTTCCATCCATTCTGCACAGAAGAACCTCAGCAGGTCGGTCCAGGAGGACGTGCTCTTCTCAGTGGATGTGTCTTGTATTGGTGTCCCCACCATAGAATGGAACTTCATGTCAGGATCGGTGAGCCGCTTTATCGGGACTTGGCAGCCTGGGGGGGACATTAATATAACAGCAGAGTACAGCGGCAGGGTGAAGCCCTACGAGAATGGCTCCATGATTCTGTTGGACCTGCGGCTGCAGGACACTGGGTTCTATCTACTCACCATCACCGAACCGGCAGGAAGCAGCAAGGATGTGGGCTTCGTTCTGAAAGTGAATGGTGAGTCTTCATGTTCATCTAAGAAATCCAGATCACACAAGCACTTCCTGTTAGTCTTTGACTTGTTTTTGGTTTAAATAGCAAAGAGTTGCTGTCTGACCTTTCTATCTGCTCCTCTTCTGAGGTCAGACATACAGCTTTGTGCTGGACTGAAAAATGGGCTCAAACCGCATTCATCTATGGGGTTTCAAGTGAGACGAAACACAAGGGGTGTAAGGAAAAAAACGGTTCATTGAAATATCATGATATTTCATTTGGGGATATTTGTATTGATTTTAAAATGCTGCCAAGACAATAGTTAATGATTTATTTATGAGAAAAATGTTAGTTCAGCGTCTTACTTTTGTTTTGTTGCTTAAAACCCCTATTAGCTTGTTGGCTGAAACAGCAAACTGATCCTCTGTCAGCAGCTCTGCACCGCACCAAAACAACAGGCTCTCGGGAGAACCCTCCTGTGTTAGAGGAGTTTACTCATTAGGCTTTTGTTGTTGCAGAGCTCAATGAGACATGCTCAAATTAGCTTTAACTTGGAATGGGTGCTAAACAAAAACTCTGTGCCATGTTGCTGCCAGTACCATATAAAATGCAGATTTTGGTGCTTCATGGCGACTGAGCTTTAGTAAAAATGCTGAAGACTTAAGCGGGTCCAAGTTCTGCTGAACTTCACAGCAACAGATTCTAATTCAGAATGAATTAATAAAGCATCTTAGGCGCTCTCCTTCATCCTGTCACGCTGCTTCATCACACTTAAATGTTTCTGGAAAGAATTGGCAAGAATTGAATTTCTTTTTTTTTTTTTTTTAAATGTATTCATTTATTCATTAAATGTTCATGCGCCTGAACTGTTTTAAATGTACCAGTTCAGCTACATTTAGCCGCTCTTGAAATAAACAGCACTTTATTTTCTCTGTTTAATTTCAAACTCATGGAACGTTATTGGTTAAGACACTTTTTTTAAATTTATTTTTTGTTTTTTTTTTTCTTATTCTGAAAAATATTTTGTAGTGGAATCAGGCAAAGTTGAGTGTAAAAGAATATATTTCTTAATTTACCAAAAAAAACAAAACAAAACATGAATTTGTTTGGAAAAAGGCAAACAGACAAGATACAGTTGCAGTGCTAAATGTTCTGATCATTAAATAAAATGCATTTTACCCATTTTTGTTCTCAAGTGAATAAAATGGCATCAATAAAGGTGTATTAAGATGTAAAGTTTTTTTTCTCAGTCATGCTCTTAAAAAAGTTGGTGAAATATTGTCTATGATACCGTCTTGGATATTTTGGGCGTCAGTTATGTAACAATAAACCATGATTCCTTACCTGCCATTCATCAGCTCTGTTCTAAGGACAAACAAAAGGTTTGCAGTCATTTCGGTGGTGAATAAATCGCCAGCATGGAGACAAAGGCTCCATGTCTGAAGTTTAGTGTCTTCTGGACTTGATGTGAATGGACTGCAAACATAAATACAGTTGGGCAAAAAAGTACTTAGTCCGGCAGCAGATATACCTCAACTATGAGACAAAATGAGAGGGAAAAAATCCAGAAAAATCACATTGTCTTGTTTTTAAAGAATTTATTTGTAAATGATGGTGGAAAATAAGTATTTGGTCAATAAAAAAGTTCAACTCAATACCTTGTTATTTACCTTTGTTTGCAATGACAGCAGTCTAATGTTTTCTGTAAGTCTTCATAAGGTTTTCACAAACTGTTGCTGGTAGTTTGGCCCATTCCTCCATGCAGATCTCATTTAGAGCAGTGATGTTTTGGGGCTGTTGCTGGACCAAAAGAACAAAACTCTGGAGACTGGTCAGGCCACTCCAGGACCTTGAAATGCTTCTTACAAAGCCACGCCTTCATTACCAGGGCAGTGTGTTTGCGATCGCTGTCATGCTGAAAGACCCAGCCACGTTTCATCTTCAATGTCCTGGCTGATGGAAGGAGGTTTTCACTCCAAATCTGACCATACATGGCCCCATTCATTCTTTTCTTTACATGGATCAGTCGTCCTGATCCCTTTGCATGATGCTTCCACCCCCATGCTTTACAATAGGTATGGTGTTCTTTGAATACAACAATGAAACGACTCTAAAGCCGCTCTTTGGTGTGAAAGACAAGAGCCGGATCCTTCCTGAGAGCCGTTTGTTTTCTACATGAATTCACCCTGTCTTACTTCATTTTTCTCTCTAAGCTGCACATGAATAGTGGTCAATATGAGTTTGCGCTCAATCCGTTCCGCCCGAGTTTGAACAGGTGCCATTAATACAGGTAACGAGTGGAGGACAGAGGATCCTCTTGTTTGTTTGCTTGTTTGTAGGTGATCAAATAATTAATTTCCACCATAATTTACAAATAAATTCTTTAAAAATCAGACAATGTGATTTTCTGGATTTTTTATCCTCATTTTGTTTCTCAAAGTTGAGGTATACCTGTGATCAAAATTACAGGCCTCTCCCATCTTAAGTGGGAGAACTTGCACAATTGGTGACTGAATACTTATTGCTCCCCAAGCAGAGCTAGAACCAGGTCTCTTGACAATCGCCAAACCCGTCGATGAGATTACAGGTGGAGAAGCATGATTCGCTCCTCCAGAAGCAGTGGTCTTTACTTTAGAGGACACGTAGATGGATGATGATGCCGTCATGGAAACCCAAAAAACTGAAGTTCCCATGAAGTTTGGAGGTCTGAGGTGACTGCAGGTGTTTGCTCTGTTTTAGCAAACACCTGCATTTATATTTAGATTCATTTCAAGCATAAACTAACATTTGTAAAAATAAAAATTGTGAATGGATTTGACATTCATTCTTGTTTACTTGTTTGTACACATTTCTGGATCTATTTTAGGTCAGTGAATTGTGTTCAGTCTGTTCATTCAAAATAAAAAATTGTTACACCCCTAATCATAAAGGATCCATCTACTGGGATTTTAGGTGTATACTAAGGTGGTAAAATACCATATATTTACTTCTTGTGGGTTTAGAAAGCAACAACTGAAACTATTTGTTCAGCGAATGATGAACATTTGCAAACTACACGAAGAGTTTTTTTGGATTCTGAATGATCCGAGGTCTTTGGGTGGAAATATGTCACATCTTACATTGTGTTAGACCAGAATTCCTCTTTTTCCTGAATTACTCTAATCATCTTGGATGTTTTGTATGAACACACGACTGTCTGGACAGTAGATCCCTAAAATGACAGGCTCAGAATAAAATCCATCTGAACCGTTTTGCCCCACAGAGGTGCTGTATGAAGACCTGCAGTACCTGTCCATCACCGCTTTAGCTCTTGGCGTCGTGGCCGCACTGCTCATGCTGGTCACATGGCTCCTGCACAAAGCCTGCATGAAGGTAAAGGCGTGGAGGCTGAGGAGGCAGATGCCAGGTGAGGGAAAGGCTTTGTTTTTCTGGCGTCATTTTTAACTTTCATTCCACATTGACATTAATGTGTCAAATGGCCCATTTTTAACTTTTTTTCCCTTTTGTGTAGAAAACGATGAAACAGAGCTGCAAAGGCTTGAAAGTCAACCTGAGCGTCAGAGTTGAAGGAAACACCTGAGAAACCCAATGGCCTGTTTTAAAAGCTTTTTTTTTTTTTATTGTTATTTTTAAGCAGAGTGTCATCAGTGTCATTAAGCGTGTTCACTCTGATGCTGCTCTCTGGAGGGACTGTAAACATGCGACACTGACAAACAGTTGAGTATTTATTGTGGAAGTGAGCAAACAGATGTTAACATTAATTCACAAATGTTTCTGTCAATGTTTACCGTCTTAAAACTGATGGTTCAGACCAAAAAAACAATCCAGAACTTCAATTTTCAGTCTGTTCAAACCAAGCCGTTTGTAAATTTCTCCAAAAACATTTCTTCTGTGTGAATGATGTTTTTATGGAGTCAGCGCGGCCATGAGGAGCTCCATCTTGTACACAAAGTTGCGTCCCTCCATCTTGCTCCAGTGCACCTCCTTGTGTGGCCCTCTGAGGTGGCTCCACTTGGAGTCCTGGATCACGTCGCCTTTGATCAGCTCCTTGGACTGGCTGCGGGGAAACTGGACCTGAACTTTGCAGCCACTCTCCGGCCCGTTGCGCACTAAAGACGACACAAAGAAAATTCTGGATTAGTCTGTGCTTCTGAGGAGCATTCCTCTGAAGTTAATGTGTGAAGAAAATCCCAGGATGGTTTGGTACGCCAGTTTAAGATGTTGACGCAGAGCATTCCAGACATTCATCTGAAGGTTCAGCCTGTATCGACTATTCTCCCAACTCCTATTCTCTCTTTTCTTGGAGTAAATTCTTCTGTGTAAAGTAAATAACTGGAACAATGTGGAGTGTGTGGTGTCAGATACAGAGGGAAATCTTCTGATAGTCTGATTCTTCTGTACGTTCGTTCTTGCAGCTTTCCACTGATCATTCCTGAGACGTTTCTTTATCTGTTCACATGTGATAAATCCAGAGGTCTACAGTCCTTCAGTAGACTGGTAAATGCCGAGGCAAAAATGGTGGACCCGTCATCCTTAAGAACAAGAAGGTCAGAATCACCAAGACTGCAGAGCTGAACATCCACACGGAGCAAATGTGGAAGACCAAGAAGCTGATGATTATTCTGTGAGAGCTCCAGCTTTCTTCTGTGGATTGAAGGACTTTCCAGAAAAACAGGAGTTGGCAGTATAACAAAGGAAACCACATTGCTGCTAAAGATGCTTCAAACGTGCAGATACTTGTGCTCCTCGTTCTTTACATGTCTATCTTTTTACAAACTTGAAATGTTTTGGAGAATTATGTAGATAGTTTTGTGAATTAAGTTATTAAAATGTGGTTGGAAAATGCAGAAAAAAATTAAACCCTGTGAAAACTTTTTTTTTTTTTAACTTTTGTTCATTGAACAGAAACTCTCACTTTGAGCAACATGTAGTTATATCTGAAATAGTTTAACTTTTCTTTTTATAACCACATCACAAACTAGGCAGTAAAACCATCAACAGTATCTCAGATCAGGAGGAAGTGAAGCTTCTTCACTTTGAAGAAAATCTTTCAAAACATCCCAGCGGACATAGACAAAGGTTATTTCAGATTTTTGTTACTAAAACAACTTTTATTCCAAACCTGTCTTTGCATTGAACTTGTGCCTGTGGTTCTGACACTTCTTTCTCGTTTATCTGGATAGTTTGGATGTTTGACGCTGTGGCGTTTAGAGAGAGCATCTGACATTTCAGAGGAGATGCAGAAAAAGAAAAGATTTTTTTGTTTAATTTGACAGAAAAATGTCAGGAATGTCAGTCGTCTCATGTCACCATCTGCAGAATATTTTCCTTGCTCTCCTACGCACGGCGCCGTTCAGACGGAGCTCAAACGCTCAGTGTAAAGGTGTGTCACGATGCTTCTCAGAGCAGTCTCACCTGAAATGGCGAACTCTCCGTTGGGAGAAGCGACCGTGATAGCGGAGGCGTTTCCGATGCTCTCCACTGGTCCGAGGCCGACGTGGTTACTGAAGCTGAGGACGTGCCAGCCCATCACTTTAGCCAGCTGCTGCACTGCATGGACCTGATGCTGCGACATCTGGGGGGGGGGGCACAAACTGTTTAAGCAAAGACAGAAACGGCGGCACAAACACCTGCAGGCTGAGCCACACAGACACCTGTGAGAGGAGGAAGTCCTGCAGCTCCTGCTCCTGATGGGACAGCGTGATGACGCGCCCGTCTCTGTGCACCACCCGGATCTGCTCCACTCCAATGTTAAGCTGCAGCTGGATGGACCTGAACAACATGTAGAAATGACACATATGCGCTGCGGAGGGACTCCATGAGACTGATGCTGACGCGTCCACTTACTTGCAGATCTGCTCATAACCCTGTGAGGTGATGAGAACCTTCACACTGGACTCGTACACGTCGTTGATGTTGGACCAGTGGGCCTGGATCTGAGGGTCTTCGATCCGACTCGCCAAGCTGTCGATGGTCCGTGCAGTCCTGGTAGAGCAGGAAAATCAGCAACAAGTCTTAGACTGACCTGCGTTTGTTTTGTCTCACCCCAACATTATCCATCTTCTATGAACCCTTTTTCCTGTGAAGGGTCACCAGGGTTGCTGGAGCTAATCCCCGCTATTTCAGGGCAAAGGTGGGGACTCATCACATGGTCACACAGACACAGGAAAATCAGAGTCACCAACCAACCAATGAAGCAGGTATTTGGACCGTGTGTGGAGAAAACCCAGCCATGCACCAGGAGAATATGCAAACTCTACACAGAAAGGACCCAGCTGGGATTTGAACCAACCATCAGTTCACAGTGCAGGCCTAATGTGGGATCTAAACATTTCTATATTTTTAGTTTGAATGAGAACATCTTTGTGTTTTTTCTTGCTTTGTGGATTACATTATATCTCTGTTCTTTGTTTCTTTACTTTTTAAACTTCTATATGTAATGAACTTCAGGCTAAAGGTTGGTCAGGCCTCCTGCTGGTCCGGTGTGGTAGTGCGGTAGATGCACCTGCTGCGTAGAAAGATGTGTTTGGCCTGTCGGATGATCTTCTCCAGTAAACCTTCGCTCTGCTGCAGGTTGGAGATCTCGGTCTTGTCGTAGGCCAGTGGCCCCGCCAGGCGCAGGCGTTTGTGGCCGAACGGGGCGGTGGCGGGATGCGGCATGACCACAGAGCTCAGCTGTTGCTTGTGGAACTATGGCAGAAAACAAATGAAGATGTGGGAACTCACTCTGACCTGAAAGTTTTCTGATGAGGAGAGTGAGCTGACCTCTCTCATCATTTGATGCAGGTTGTGCTCCAGCACATAAAGATGGTCGTCTGGTTTGGGTTTTTCCGGGGAGGAGCGGCTGTTCTTCTTGTCCCCCGTAGAGTGGCACAGTGAGATGGACAGCTGCAGGCCTGCAGAGGTAAGTTAAAGTTTTTTGTTTTTTTTTGATTGCATCAAGTTAAAAATCAAGATTTTCTTACAGATGAACCATCAGAAACATTTTTCTTTTGCTAAACACTATCTGCCAATCCCTTGAGTTTCTCTTTCTAACACACAGTGCTGGTTTGACTTAAAACAGCAAAGGTTTTTCTCTCCACAGAAAAAGCTGTTTTTTCTCCAAGCTGCACGCAGCTGCAGATCAGCACTCTTCCCCCTCCTGTCACCACATTCTGACCATTCACTTCTTCAGGTTCACAAACTGGCTTTGAACATGATCCAGCATGCCGGGAATGCTCGTGTTCCTGCAGCCACACCAGGCAAAATGCTGACATGCTTCCAGACTCTGGTTTCTGTTCTGAAACTGACTTTTAGAAACATGACTGCTCTCATTCGCGGTTGTTTCTGTCACATGAATTTCTTTGTTGTCCGACCACCTTTTATCACAAGATACCAACAAAAGACCAGTTGTCAACAGGGTGGGTGAATGCTGGTCAGAAATGTGTAAAAATCCTGATTGGAAATTCTTAAAACCGCTTGATGAAAAAGTGTTAACCACTCCTTTTCTAATTTTAAACTCATTTAACTAACTTCAACCAGCTTTATTTTTCAAAAAGCAAAAATACTTTAGTTAAAACCTACATCTGACAATATTTATTAAAAAATATGAATAGCAGACAAGAAAAAATGTCCCTCTTTTATACTCAACAGTTGTAAAAAAAAGTCTTAAATGTTTTTGAACAACCATTTCAAATACTTGAGTTGATACGAGAACAAACCAACTCAGACAAAGACATGTTCCGTCCCATCAAGCAGAACCCAGAGGTCCTCACCTGGAAATGGCTGTGAGATGATCTGGTTTTTCACAACAATGTGAGGGATCTGTGATTTGATCTGGACTGCTTCTCTGGACAACTGAGCAAAGATCTCCTTACAAAGCAGAACGTTCTGAGCCGCCTCCAGTTTGACGTGCCATGGCTGCGTACCTGAGTGACAGAAAAATGACAGAAACTCATCAAGTTAGTCCCAAATTCTGGACTTGCGTGTTTTTCTGTGATGGAAGGTACCAGCTTTGTTCTTTTGGGGTCTTCTAAACAGATTTACGGTTCCTAGATCTCCAATGTCCGGAGCTTGTTTCTGGATGGACACCTGAAGAAAAAGTTGGCCAAACAAATCACACAACCCACAACAAATTATTGTGTTTTACCCATTAAATGTTTTTTTTTTTTACCTTGATATAAGCTGATCCTTCCAGGTCACTTGGGATCTGGACATCCAGAGGGCAGTAATCCTCAGGAATCTTTTTGTCCAGATCAATGTCTGTGTTTTTAATCACTTCAAATGTTCCATTATGAGGAAAAAGCGAACCTGTACGAGCAAATGTGTTCAGATGGAGTATGAATTGGTCAGCCTGGACTATAAATCTGATTGGTGAGCCGTTAACTCACCGGCACTCCGGTAACTCAGGTCTCCCAGGATCTTGTCCCCAACTTTGCGCAGTTTCCACTGTGAGCGGAGTCGCAGCAGCTCGGAGTTAAAATCCCGCTGCCGCCGGTTCTCTTGGTTCTCTGCAACTGACTTATTGAGTCTCTCTGCTCCTTTCAGGAGAATCTGAGCTGCTGTGGCCAGAGACTTCTTCTTACTGATGAGCTGAAACACCTGCGGCGTCTGCGGCAGCAAACGGAGATCATCCTCAGAACTACGACTCTTAACATTTAACCGTGGAGTCCTGGTGATCTCACCTTGGCAGCAGAGGGATCATGAGACACCGGATCTAAAGCCATGTACTTCTTCTCCTTCACAACACTGAGCACATCGTGGAGAACACACATCTCTGTAAGAGCGCTGCGCAGATTGTTGCGCACCGAGTCCCAGGGCCACAGAGACGGCTGAAACTTCACCGCCCCTGCAACAAGACCCAACCACCTGCTTTAACTCCAGAGTTCAGCACTGACGGGAGACGTTTCTGGTGAGAACATCTACATTTGATCACATGCGAAATATGTACTTAATAAAACATTCATAACCGAAGAAAGATTATCTTCACGAAAATACATTCACAAATTAAAGACACACACAGGCACAGTGAAAATGTTTTGCTTGGCAATAAAAATAACAGTTTACAGACTTCAGCATTCTATTCTTAGTAAATGATGGACAGAAATTACCTTCTTCTTCCTCCGCCTCCTGCTTGCTCCACTCTCGGTCCCTGCTCTCCCCCTCCACCGCGTCGTCCTCAGAGTCGGATCCCTGGCTGAAATCAATTCTTTGTGCGAGTTTTGCCAGGTTCTGGGACATGGACAGAGGAGGTACATATGTTTCCGTCCCGTCCAGAGCGACCTCCTGCACTTGCTTCTCGCAGGAAGACTCAATGCTAATCCTCACTGCTGGACCCCCAGACATGATGACGAGGCTGAAGAGAGCAGAGACTCGTTCTCAGATGCCACTCGACTCAAGAATATAAGTAAAACTTTTGTGTTTATTTATTTATTCTCTTCTCTTTGCTGTATCTTCAGTTTTGAGGTTTTTTCTTTTTTTTTTCCTGTAGAAAGGCTTTTGAAATCAACTGTACTGCATTAATTTATGTTTTCAGCTGTTGCAATTGTTAGTAAAATGTAATATTTAGTAGCAATAAATACATATAAACATTTTTATTGACATGATTAGAAAACATTTTCTTAAACAACATCTTACTAATCGCTTTGAATGGTAAAAACATCAAACTAGGACACAAACATGAAGTAAAAAATACATTGTCATGATAGATCTTTCAAAAAAAAAATATTTCAAAAGTTTAAAAGAAATCCTCACACTATAGTCAAGTTAAAACCACTACAAACAGTGACCACTGTGTCGAACAGTGTTTGAAATCAAGTGAGAGGAAATGTTTCTGACTGACCTCCAAGGCACGGGTGAAATGACTGAAATATCTGAGATTAACTCCATAAACTATTTTAAAAGTTTACCTGGTGACCAACAAGACAATGGTGGTAGTCATGTTTTAAAGATTACAGCCGCTTAAAGATGATAAAAGAATTTAAATGATCCATCTCCAGTTTGAACTTTAAGGGATTTATTTATTCAACAAATACTCTTTGAGTGAAAAAAACATAAATAGCTATCGTAATTGAAAATTTAAATAACTGGACGAGTTAAATTAAAGCCATTAATGTCAAAGGGGTGACAAATATATGAGCTAATCCAGAGGAACAGGAACAAGCGGAAAAGGGTTCCAAAAAGAGCCAAAAAAGTTATTCAAGATAGACATGAAATTTAAAAAGTTTAATGATTCAATATTTTCATATAAAATCAATTCAGAATCATTTAGAATGAGTTCAACAATCTCAAATCGTAACTAGTTTAAGCTTAGGCACCGGAGGCACAAACTACAATTTTGCAAAAAAAAAAAAAAAAAAGTCAGCTTTTTCAATAATCCAAGGTAGGTGTTTTTTTGTTTTTGCCGTATTAGCTTGTGTTAGCTCTTTGCTAATTTTTTGTAATCAAACTTGTAAGGAAAGAAAAGTTGTAGTTTAAATATAACAGTTCAGATTTTTAAAGGTAAATCTTACCTTTTGTTATTCACACACAATAACTGGTTGATTTAAATATACTTTCCGCTTAAATGACGCCGCGATGAGTGTTTTCGCTTTCTGCACGAAACACTTGCGCAACCTTTATTGTAGTCCCCCGACCCCGGAACCAAAGTTATGGAAGTGCACAGTCCGGAAACATTTTGAACCTACGGATGTGACGTCGTTAGCTGCTAACGTTTGGTACCGTTTGAGTTGGCGTGGTTCAAACAAAACGTTTCTACTTAAAATTTGGTTCGTTTCTAGTATTGTGCGCCTACATTTTTATTGCACATTTTTCAACGTGTAGAATTTGAAAGTTTCGTTGTAAGAAAAAGATGCTAATTCGAGTTAGCATCGCTGGATAACGCTCCTGGAAAATGTCCGAGAGAAAATGAAGGGAAAGGTTTCGAAGTTAAGACCCAGTCCAAACGAAGAGGCTCGGATAATACGAGAAGAGCATGAGAGGAGGAGGAAACTACGGCTGCTGCAGGTTAGCTCCGCTTTTCCCACCACTAGTGTTTGTCTTTGTTCTCCACAGCTGGGATTTCTGACCAGCGGTTTACAATTAAGGCAACAAATTAAATTTTTTAAAAAGATTTTAATTTCCGAGTACTTTTAAATAAGAGTTAATACTCACATTTGGTGTAATAATTTTTTTAAACTTGTAATTTAAAAAAAAATCAGATTTAATATTAAGAAAACCGGTATTTTATTGCTTTACAGCTTAAAATTTGAAACATAGCATGTATTTTTTATCTCAACGTACCGTATTAATTTCCTTTTAATAAAGTGTTTTATATTTTACTGGAAAAATATCGTTTGTTTTACTGCAAAAAGTCACTTTTTAAAAATGAATTTAATGTTAATTTTGATTAGATTTCCTTTCAAGGAAATGGGGAAAATAAATGAATTTTGTTAACAGTTGTGATCTACACAATCAACGGAATATCAAAACTGATTAAAAACAATACAAAGATTTTACTATAAAGTGCAAACATTGTTTCACATTCACCTACAGTTCTTGTGAAAAAAGGGTCATGAGTTTTGCTGAAGTTTAAAAATAAGACTATTATCTAAATTATATATATAAGTTAAATTAACACTAAAATTAAGAAACATATTAAAAACGGAACTTAAATATTAATCAGAGAACGGGAAAAAAGCAAAAAATGTACGATAGATCAAAGAAAATCAAAATGAGAAACATTCAAAACATCTTTAAAAAAGGTGATGCGGTTTAACGCAGGGGTTTGTGGTGGTCGCTGGATGACCTATTGTTGATGGTTGGTGTCGCTGCTGTTGTTTGTGAATGTTGAGTGATTCCATGTTGTTTAAATTGTAAATAAAGAAAATATCCGTCCCAAAAGGCAAATTAAGACCAACAAGAAGAAGCTGAAGTCTGAAGCGTTTTCACTAACTTTAGTGATGTTGGTATGCAGGAAATATCAGTAATCAAATTTGGAAATCATGGAATCCTTTTTAAAAAAATATAAATAAAAAACATAAACTGATAATCATTTGACTTTAAAACCGAGTTAAGTCTTGAATTTCTTTCAGGATTTTGTATTATTTCGGTCTCTGAAAAAATGAATGTGTTATGGTTTATGTTGCATCTTAAATTAATGTATTAAAAACAGATTCCTGTTTCAAATAAGATGCCTCTGTCTTTTTAGAAATGGGGATAGGGTTATGTGTCTCCATCTCCTTTAACATGAAGTTGAATCATCAAACATGTCACATGATCTTGTTTTGTGATTTGTATTTATGTGCATTTCCGTACAGGTGCGGGAGCAGCAAAGGTACATTGCTCTGCAGATCCGTAGGGAGGTTGAGCACAGACGGCAGCAGGAACTGCAACAGCTGGAAGAAGAGCTGAGGAAGGAATGGGAGAAACAGCAGGAGGAGAAACTCCACACACTGCAGAGGTTATACCAGGAGAGTCTGCAGCTTCTCGGACACGGACATCAGAGTGCTAAAGAAAATGTACGGCCTCAGGGGCTGTGCTCCTTAGATTTTGGTTGCAAGAGCAACTTTTTCTGTAAAAGAACAAAAACAATGTTTTTTTTTTTTTTTTTTTATCATGAGTATCTATGTTTTAACAAAAAATCTCATCCAGGAACTTGACCTGGCAGCTCTGGTTCAGAGGGAGAAGGAGAATCACACCAAAGCAGAGGAGCGCTTTCGAGAAGCTCTGAAGGAGCTCAAAGCTCAACGGCTCAGAGATCAGGAGAAGCAAAGCCAGTGAGAATCTGTCCACTAAACATCAGAGGCTGAGAGTTCATCTTTTATAAGCTGGAAAAACTGTGCTTGTGTTTGTTTGAAGGTCCATCAATGCGAGAAAAAAGGCGCTTCAGGCAGAAAAGGAAAGATCCACAAAAGTGGCCAGCTTGCCCCCGCCTCCCTCAAACCCCATTCAGGTAGCCTGTCCAATTGAGCATCTTCAGATGACCGCTGCAGAAGAGGTCTGAAGATTCTGAAGCTGTTTCTGCAAAGACGTTTCTTTAAAGCACACGTGTCAAACTCAAGTGATTAAAATCATATTTGATGTGATCACTATTAGAGCTGAAAAACACCACAAATCCACTCCTACCTGCAAGTCGTCTTACTGATGAATTTCTTTCATCAGTCTTGAGTTTTTCTTCACAGCAGACACTAAAGTGGGTCTCCAGTAGAGGAACAAATGGAGCTTTAAAACAGGTTTAATGTTTAATGTTGTATTTAGAGACAAACTCTAATTAGTTTTGTTAGTTTTAGTGTCTTTGCATCAATAATGGGAGAATTAAACTTTAATATTTTATTTATGCACTTTTTTCTTCTACAGATACTTCATTTTAATGCTTATATTGTTGACTGTCCATAAGGAAAATGTTTAATTAGAAATTACTATGAAAAGCCCTGAATAAAAAGGGAAAAAACATGATTTTTAGGATTTGTTTTATGATTAATGTTGAACATTGTTCATTTAGAGTTGAATTCATCTAATAAGCTTATTAATAGTCTTCCTAAACGCAGAACCAGTTTGACCCTTGACTTTTTCAGTTATTTCAAATTTTTGTCTGTGAATTTGACTAATTCGGTCTAAATGTTATTAAAGCAACAAAACCAGATCATTTTGGAATGAAAATCATTCTCTTTTGATCAGAACCTCAATACCAAGAAGCTTCATGTGGTGAAGAGATTCAACGCCAGCGCCTTTGCCTCCACCCGGTATCACATGACTGAGAATGCAGTGGACAGAGAGGTGGAGTCCACACAGGTGACCTCTGACCCTGGACCAGTGACGTTTGGCGCTCACGCTTCTGTCAGGTTTGTCTGACATTTCTGATGTCTGCAGCCTGATGCACGAGAGGAGGCTGAGCTGGAGGCCACGAGGCTGCTCCACCTTGAACAGGAAGAGAGGAGGAAGAGGGCGGAGCAAATGGAGAAGGCTCGGCTCAGGGGGAAGCAGGCTCTGAGGAGGGAACAGCTGGTGCAGGTACGGCTTATACAACTTTTTTTTTTTTTTTTTCCTTTCTGTGTCAATTTGATTAAGTTCTAACTTTATGAAGGAAAGTTTGATGGTCTGAGTGCTGCTTTGACATTTGATGTCTAAAATGTTTGAGGACTTGTCTGATGTGACCTTCACTCAGGATCGGGAGCGTTTGCTAACCGAGCTAGAGCACATGCAGCAGATCGACCTCGTGCGGAGGAGACACCAGGTTTCCCAGATGCCACTGCAGATCTTCCAGCCGCTGTACAAACGACAGGAGGTCAGGGAGGATCTCCAGAGGGAGATGGAGTTCGCCTTTGAGGACATGTACACTGGAGAGAGAAGTGAGCAAGCACAGCTGATGATCAAAATAAAAAAACAGACATTTGTGCTGCTCTTTTTTTTTTTACTCGACTTTGTGTGGTCTCAGGGGTCAAAGGTGACCTTGTGGTCCAGCTGGTTCCTGAGCCTCTTCCAGATTCGTTCAGTTGCAGCCAGGATCAAGAGCTGGACGTTACTGTGGAGGAAACCTCTGAAAACTGGCAGAGTGATTCTAAACAGGAGAGAGAGGGTGCTGAGCAGGAGACGTCTGCTGAAGGTGAGGAAGAAACTTT
Source organism: Adrianichthys oophorus (assembly GCA_036245035.1). NCBI lineage: Eukaryota > Metazoa > Chordata > Actinopteri > Beloniformes > Adrianichthyidae > Adrianichthys > Adrianichthys oophorus. The sequence goes on along the minus strand of BSAI01000072.1, from coordinate 2,659,283 downwards.
TTTTGTTGTTTTGTAAAGTCTCAATGAACTCCATCTGCAGCTCATTGAGTGTTTTTTTTCTTTGCAGAACCATTATCCAGACCTGCTCCTCGACAGGCTCTGAAGAAACTCCTGGATCGCATCAGGAACCAGAGAACCGAATGGATGAACCACAACATCCCCGCCTCTGCTGATGGTTCTCCTGCAACCTCCAGAGATCAGATTCCAGAGCAGGACTGCAGCATCGAAACGGGCTCTCTGCCCAGTGACGAGAAGAACAAACCCATCCTCATGGACACTCGCACGCCTGTCCTGCCTTCCACCGGTGAAGCTCTTCCCTTTGAGCAGCATCATTATTCTAGAGATAATTAAATTCACTCAAACAAACTCAGAACTGAACCCGCATAAACAAATAAGCTGGATGTGGATAAAAATATTTGAGTAGATCTTTTTGTCTTATCCAGCTGAAGAACAAACGGATGAACCTCCTGCAGGAGAGTCTTCACCTCCTGAAGTCTTCATCAGCAGAGCTCAAGAAACCGAAGAAGAAAGATGGAAAAAGGTACTTTGGCTACAAATATGAGTGTTGTTTTGTAAACAGCAAAAAAAAACAGTGATGGAAAACAGAATGGACAAACTTTAGCTGTTCTGGTAGAAAACACTTTGGATCAGAAGAAGAGAAGTTCCTTCCAGGTTCTCCGTTGTTCCTGTTTGCAGATGAGAAGGTGGAACAAATAACGGATATTTTGGAATGTTAAAATGGTCTTAAGACTGCGAAGCTCGTGATCCAGTTATCCAGAAGTGTGAAGATGAATGTCAGCTCTGACAGTCAAACAGTTCCAGCCTGTTTGATGAAGATCAGAGTGTTAATGGATTTGACCAACACCAGTCAAAGAGCGTATGTTTTGTTTGTTTTTGAGAGTCAGTGGGGTGTCAGGCAGCTAGTCTGTTTATCTTCAGCTGCAGCCAACCAGTCAGATGTTCCTCATTGGTTTTTTCGTGGGGTCTCCCTCAGAAATTTTTATTTAGTTTTTGTGTTTTACATTGTGGTTTCTGGAATCAGTCTTGTTTTCTTAAATGTAATTCTGTTTTTTAAAAATATTTGTTTAGCTTTTTTAGTTGTCGACATGATCTTAAAGATGTTTCTCCTGTGATTCTTTTTTTTTTTTTATGTGATTTGCACTTCAGGGCCACTGTAGAGAGGTGTTGCTAAACCAACATCAAACTGTAAACCAGAAGAACTTCTGTTCCTCTGGTCTCCACCAAGAACTGATTAAAAGATGACATGTTTCATCCACCGTGTTTTCCAGGAGGAGGAGCTGGAGCAGGAGAAGCAGCAGCAGATGTTTCTCCTGCAGGAGCTTGAGGAGCAGAAGGTCCAACTGGAGCAGATGCTGCTGGAGGCTCAGCAAGAGAGGGAAGATCTGAAGGCTGCTGTGACCCGTCAACAACCCGTTTGCAGCACAAACATCTCCACGGGTTTACCTGCTGACGTGTGTCTTCTCGCTAGTCATGCAGCGCTGACATTTTTGTTTTTAACTCAAAATTATTATTTTATTTTCTACTTGTTTAGTGATTGAAGGCTTTTTCTGTGCAGCTGGCGCCCCCTGTAGGTGAAGATGATCAGACCAGAAGGATTCAAGATTATAAGCGGCAACTTTTGGATCAGAACAGGTTCCGTTCTCTTATTTATTTAGAAACATGAACACAACCGAGTTTTCTGTCAGACTGACTTTTCTTCTCTCAGGGTTCACCAGAGGTCAGTGGAAGAAGCTTGGCAGCGTCTGGAGGAATACCAGCGAGCTCTGCAGATCCGCCACAGCCTGACCTGCAGATCAATCCTGCCAACTGTTGGGCCTCCGGGCCCGGTTCCTCCACCTCTGCATCCTATGAGCACACAGCCTGAACATCCTCCAGCTCCTCTTCACCTCCCTGTGCCGACATTTGTACACCAGAGACCAAACTTCTCAATGAGTGACAGGATGCCCTCTCTGACTCGTCCTGGTTCCTGCCTGAGCTCCAAAGTTCTGTTGGATCCGTCTAGAACGAATCTCATTTCCCAGATTGCTGATGGTGTCATGGAGAGAGTAACAGAGCATCTTCCAGAGGGCCTTAGGGCGTCCTCAAAGGAGCCCCTCCCTCATAAGTTGCCTCCTTCACAGTCAACAGATCCCACCAGAACCCTCAACCCGATCTTCACAGACCACTCGCCTCCTGATTCACGCATCCAGCCTGTAACTCAGAGTCCCCAGGAGGATAGGAAGGAGGCCGAGAGGGGGGTGGAGGAGCGCGGGGAGGTGATGGCGCTCCACCAGAGGCTGCAGGAGGAGCAACAGAAGCAAGAGGAGGAGCTGGAGCACATGAGGAGGCAAAAAGAGGCGCTGCAGGCCCTGATTGACACAGAAAAGCAGGTGGGCGGGGTCACTGCTGCCGTCTCTGCTGGGTTCCAGGATCAGCCTTCATCCTCCAGAACGTCAGAAAGCCAGGAGCTGGGGCCCGAGCACCTCCATCAGAAACGCCTCAGGCTGCTCTCCTCACTCCTGAAGGCGATAGAGGAGTCACACGGAGGGAGTTTATCCCACTTGGAGGAGGAGGATGACTCGTTTCAAAGTATGAATAATTAAACAGTTTGTAGACAACTTATTCATTCAAAAATGGTCTTAACTTTTAGTAAATTTCACATTTTTAGCTGCAGTTGCTCAGAATGGCGTAGCTTCAGGCCCCTCCCCTTCAGGGCTTCTTTATCCTCCTCGAGTCCTGAAGCCGCCCGTGACCCGTGTGTGGCCGGGTTTAAGGGAGACGATGACCGAGCAGCACGAGCTCAGTGCCATTCAAGAGGTGGAGACTCCGGTCAACAACAGCACGGTGGCAGGTACCTTCAGCTTCAGACTCTGACCTGCAGCCGTCCTCGCCAACAGAACAACGTCTCTGAACGTTTGTCTCCAGGTCCGGAGACGGAGCTGAGATCTCCTTCACAATCTGGAGCCTGGAACCTGCATAGCCCCGAGTCGTCCGTGCCGTTGGGCCGGACTCTGCAGACGCCGTCTGAGCTCAGCTGGGACAGATCCAGTCAGCTCGTCTGGAGGGAGAGACTGTTGTCGGGGATCGGATCGGCTCCGGGAAGCTCCGACTCAGGTAAATATCCAGGAGGCTCCAGTGTGAGCAGCAGGTGCGGCTCCAACGCTCCTCTGAATGAGTAGAAAACCAGAGCGCGGATTCACTAAAAGCAAAATAACGAAGGTCTGAAGGAGGATGCCCTTTATGCTCAAAGGATGCACATAAACATTTCATTTGATGTTTTTACTTTTGCTCTGGTTGCTTAGCTACCAGGTTTGTTTTTCAGGCTCTGGGTTTAAAGTAAAGTCACCGCCGTCCTCCGACCCTGGAAGAGGAGCCGACTTCTCGGGTCCCGCTTTCACCAGCTGCAGATCCTCCTCCGAGGTAACGGACGGAAGACTCCTGTGTCTCTGAAAGAGTGCTTTGCAGGAAAGACTTCCTCTGTGTAAAAACACATTTAAGGGTTTGAATCCCTCTGAGGTTCACATGTGTGGATCAATGATGAGAATTAGCCAAATCTGAGCGTTTGGGGGTGAAACCCTCAACCTGTGATTACGCAAGAGAAGCTTTTCTGTGTTTGTGTTTCTGTCATTGGCTGTGCGTGTGCGTGTGCGTGTGTGTGTGTTTGTTTCTTTGAGTCTATCTTTGTTTCTGAGCAATGATGTCAAACTGCTGAACCTGAATTGTTTTTTAACAAAAACGCGTCATGAAGGTCTCTACACTTGAACTGAGCTCAGAACAGTATCAGTAACTTCTAACTAATTCTGGAAGTTTTAAAGCTGTAAAACTCCTCACTGCACACTTTCTCCACTTTTCTCAGACAGACATGAACACTTTCACACATTTCTCTCTTGTTTAAACTCTCAAAGTTCAAACTTTTATATAAAATTAAGTCCAGTTTTATAGAATGAAAACAAAGATCTGATTGTGATCAAAGAGTTATGTAGACTAGCAAACTGAACGCAAATGAAACATTCCAAAAATACCAGCAAAATGGCCAAAGATGAACCACGATATAGTGAGGAATTACTGCGAGACATTTTGTGGTACTTTGTTCTGGATAAAAAAACAAAATGAAATCTGTTTTTGATTCATCCTAAATTATTTTTCATGAATTGTTTAATTTGCTTTTTATTGTAACAATTTCTCATTTTATGTTCAAGTATAACTTTTGTTTAGTTTATCTTTTTATTACTAAACGTATGTGGTTTAAAAAATGACTTTTTAAAAAAATGATATTACTCCATGAATTCAATGGATCTTCAGATGAAATGATTCAGAGTTTTGGCAGTGATGCACAGCATGAATCAAAATATCAAATATCTTTTATTTTTCTGCAGAAACTCAGAATTAGGATCACATTTATATTTGGTTTCTATTTATTTATGTACATATTCATAATGTACATGAAACATCCGTGCACAGGTGAGCAGAAAGTGAAAAACGTTGTCTGCACTCGAGCTTTTTAAATGTGGGTGGAGTAAATGCTTGTTCTCCTTTAGGTTCCGCTCTCTCCTGAACATCTGTGTGCTGTGTTCTCGTTCCTCCAGCTGCAGCAGCAGGTTTTCTCTCCGTGTTCTTTCTCTCTTGACATGTTTCTTCTGTCAGTCTTCTCTTCAAAGGCCAGCAGAGTCTGACTGCTTCTCCACCTCCATCTCCACCGGCAGCTTCGTCACCAGCGACCCGGATCAAAACGCCAATGCAGGTGAGGAGCTCCGGTTCAGCTTAGACTCTATCCGTGATGGAGCGGAACGGCTCACCTGTTGGATGGATTTTATCTCCCCAGATTCAGCAGATACTTCTCCACACCTGAGACACTGGTTGGAAAGACGACGTGTTGTGGACTCAAGCAACTTCTTCTCTGCAGGGGCTGGCGGCGCCAAGTTTTCCCTGCAGTCTGTGTTTAACGACGACAGCATCCAGCGCATTATCGACAGATACAGCAGAGAGCTCGACGCCTCCCTCAGCTCTGCGGGGAAAACCAGTATGATCATTTATTCATCTTCAGTGTTTATTTTTAAAGAAATTCTCAGGTACCTCATATGTTCTTTACTTTAATCATAGCGTTTCCTTTGATGACTCTGTTTTTTGGACAGACGTTGAAGACTCGTGTGGGGATTCAGCCTCTTTGGTTGGAATGTGTCAAAGAAATGTGGAGGATGGAGGTTCAGGTCACGGCTCCTTTCTTGGACAAACATCAGACGATCAGGACGGCGTTCCGGTCAGGAACTCAATCTTACTACAATACCACAGCCCTTTAAGAACTGCTGGTTCTAATGCAGCATCCATCTTTAGTTCTTTACCGGCAGCAGTGCACAACAGATTCATTTTAAAACTGTTGGAAAATGAGATTTTAGTCACTTCTCTGGTTTAAATTTGTAGAGAAATATAACAATTACAGTATTGTGTAAAGTAAGTAAGTATGTGGTAATGCATAGGCTTAGCTTTGAAAGTTTTTGGTGTGTTTTATGATGCTTAAAATAATTTTAAATACTTTGAGGCTTTTATTTTGAAAGATGGAAAGGCTTCAAATCTACAGTAACATATTTTCTGTCACAGGATAACGACGGCACCGGTTTCTCCCTGCCCTTTTCCTCGAGGAATGACCCGTCAGTCTCTGAGAACTCTTTCCGGCCTCTGATTGGACAGCTTGCCGACCAGTCGTCCTGTCTGAGTCCAGACCAAAAGAACTCTTCGCTGGAGCATGCAGTCGGACAGCCGTCAGCTCGCTCTTCAATGATAGGTCACCTGCTGAGACCACCCAGCTCTGTCGGCTTTGATCCGGAGGATTTGAGCAGTTTTCGCCAGCTGAGTGATGGGCCGGACGTTCACGTTGATCACATGACCGTTGTGGGAGAGTCTGAGCCGCTGGGGTTTGATGAAACGGCCTTGACGTTCTGGGAGAGCGAGATGAGACCTCTGGTTGGAGAGCTGGATGAGTCTGTGGTGCAGAACACGGGAAGTTCAGGTAACGGAACGCAGACGGCGTTGCTTCAAAACTGAAGACATTTGGGAGTTTATGGAAACATCTGCTGTCCTCAGGAGAAGAAAAAAACCTCATGGTTGGCATCTCCGCTGGATCCAGTGGGCCGTCGGACTCGTTGCTGCTGCCCCCTGCAGCCTCGTCACACGAGGACCCCCTTGAGCAGAACCAGACTAGCCTGGTGGACCCTCGGAGGTGTGAAGGTGAGCCGGAACGGTCTCTGCAGAACAAAGTCTACACCCGACAGACTGAAAACTCAAATTCATGCTTCGTGTCTCAGATTCGTTTCACCCTCTGCTGGCTGAAGTCACCCACAACGAAACCATCGACCCCTCCCTGACCTTCCACCTGCCGCAGGAAAGCCCCCCCGACTCTTCAGAAGCTCTTCCTGACAGCGTTCCTGAACCGACACCAGAGTGCCTTCGCTCAGAACCGAAGAACAGCAGGAGTTCACCCACATCCTTCACTCATGTCTGCTCCTCACACTCCCTCCCCCATGACTCTGACCTCAAACTGCCCCCCCCTGTGAGGGTTGATGTGGCGCAAACAGCGGCAACTCTGTTGCGTTTAACTGTAAAGGATGAGATCCCAAACAAAAACTGTGAGCCGAAATTAGAGATGAAGTCTCTTTCTGCTGAAGATCTGCTGCTGGTACTGAAGGGTTCTGCTTTCACCCAACCAGAGTCTTCAGGCTGAAAATGACTGACGGTTTGTTTCTGAATGTTAGGAGGAGGAGAAAGGGATCCTGGAGCAGTCACAGATCACATTAGTGAGCCTGACGGAGACCACAGTCACTGAGGAGGAGGAGGAGGAAGAAGTGGAGGTAAGTCCACGCTCGTCACAGAAACTGGATCAAGGTTTGGAACAGAAGTCAAATGGGACAAAAACTAAACAATCTGAGAAATGTCTGTGTTTTTCTGATCTTCACCCTCATTCTTTCAGATGTTTGAATCCGTGTCGTTACCAGAGGAAGAGTGTGAGACGCATTCAGGACCGGGCCTGGAGCTTCAGCGGGCTCCGAGCCTACAGGAAGCCTTCCTGCAGAAGTGCAGCATTCTCCTGCTGAGGTCCAAACGCAGAGTGGAGGAGCTGAAAGCCAAAACAGCTCAAGCAAAGAGGGACGGAGAAGCTCCGTCTGCAGCCACAGGAACTCAGTCCAGCATCTGCTCAGAGGACACTGAAGCACAGCTCCAGCAGAGAAACACACAGATGCCTCCACCAGGTAACTCCTCACATCTCCAGCAGATGTTTACATGTTGAACCTGAGGTCATCCATGTTTGACTGAACTGGTTTGATTAAGATGCTCATTGCGTTTTCACCAAGATTTTTTCAAAATGAAAACAGATTTATTTTTAAAGCAGCAGTAACAAATGTTTGTCTTCTGTTAAACTAAATGTTTTTCTGAAGTAGCTGACCGTGTGGTGGAGGTGAAGATGAGCTCACCGGAGCAAAGAAAGCGGAACCTTGCAGAGATGCACCGCAGAACTAAGAGGTAACGCTCAAATCAAACTCCATGAACACTCTGGAGCGTTGGTGGTGTGACTCCAGCATCTGTGTGCAGACTCTACGAGCAGCTGGAGGAGGTGAAGCAGCAGAGATCCTTCAGGAGCAGACAGGAGGACTACGCAAAGAACCGGCTGAAGGCCAGAGAGTTTCACATGGTAAGAAAGGATTAAAGCTTTCAGGGGATCAGAGCAGAATTTTAGCTTTAATGTTTGTCTTCACAGAAAACTTTATGGAAACTTCGTGCCAAGCAGAGATGATGATGGTTGGAATCAGAATGATGTTAAATTATTAAAGCTTTTAAGTTATTAAAATGTTTTTAACAAAACCTCACCCACCATTCTGGGGATCTCTGGTTAATATGATTTTAAACAAAAGTTAACGATTTAGTGGAAAAGACCAGGTTCTCCCAGGAATCCTCCACAAAGTCAGTCTTTCTTAGCTCAGGGGGGGTCAAAGTTTGGAGAAAACCACGTCTTTGGGGCCTTTCTTCTCCATGGAGGCCTGAGCTGATTTCATCACGTCAGCGGTCTGCAGCATGCTCATGTTCCATGTGGCCTGAAACACAGAACCACCTGGTTATTGAGGAACCCTCCTGGTCCTTCCCCTGAAGGACGCTCCTCACCATGTAGTCGAGTCCCTCAGCGACGCTGTGGTCTCTGGCGTAGATGAGGTTGACTTTGGTTCCCTGCACAGCCACCGGACTGCGAGCCGCGATCTCACCAGCCATCTCCAGAGCTCCGGCCATCATGGCCTCCTTATCCACAAACACTCGACTGCAGTGGAGAAGGGTTTTCTATTTTCATATCAAAAGCCTTCTGGAGAGCAGGAAGTGATTGTTTGTGACGGTTTACCTGACCAGTCCACAGCTTTTAGCCTCGTCAGCATACATTTTTCTGGCGGTCAGAGCGAGTTCATTCACCAGGCTGCAGAGATGAAGATGAGCCATAAATATGCAGTGAAATGTTCCACCATTCTTCAGTCCTGAAGCAACTCACCTGCTGCTGCCGATCACTTTAGGAAGTCTCTGCAGAGTCCCCACGTCTGCTGCCAGCCCAATGTCGACTTCCTGCAGACACAAGACATATCCAGGCTGAGAAGCAGTTCACAACAATTCATTACATGTGACATGCAGATAAAGAAAAAGTTTTTTCAATGTTTCGCTTTTACTTCACGCAGAACAGAACGAGTCCAGCAAACAAAGATGCAACAAAACATTTTCCTTCTGTTTATCGCAGAAAAAAGCTAAATCTGAACAGTTAAACAATCGCTACCGACTGTATGTGAGAACTGGAGTGAGCGGGTGTGACGTCATTCATAGAGAACGGCTAATTTCAATCTCCAACCGAAGTCGATCAGTTGTCTTTTTTTTTTTTTGTTATAGACGTTGCCTTATTGGGGCCAGAGGTTGTTGGTTAGCAGTGATTGCTCCAAGTCGATCTGAGTCATTGTTTCTATGACAACCACCTTCATCAATCAGGAGTGAGCTTATTGGAGGTTCACACTTGCATATTGGCTACACAAAACTGTAAAACAATTTGAATGTTGGACGAGGGGGCCAGCAGGCTCCACCTACTTTTGAAGCACCTGATTGGTCAGTTTATAACTTGAATGGCAGAAAAAATCTGAAAAAAGAGGATTATCAAGAAGATGCTAAAGTATCAGAACAAAAATTGTTATTCTGACCAATAGAATGACTGAATAATAGCTGTTTCTCTATTTAAGTCTATGGGATTTTGGCTTCTTGGAGCTATCAGGTACTTCCTGTTTGGACTGCCAAGTGGGAGGGGCCACTCAGTCCAGTTCTCTTACACCAGGGGTCTCCAACCCTGTTCCTCAAGGGCTACCACGCTGCTTGCTTTGCCTGCTTCAGTAATTGCTGCTCACCTGGATCAGGTGTGTTCAGTCAATCAGAAACTGCGCTGATTCAATCCAGCTAATCAGCATCTACTGAAGCAAGGTTGGCTGCAAAATAAGCAGGGCAGTAGCCCCCGAGGAACAGGGTTGGAGACCCCTGTCTTACACAGTCAATTATGATCATCAGATACTCACCTTGATCTGGAAGAAGGCATCCTGGGTGCACAGGCGGATGTCACAGGCGGTGATGAGGTCCACCCCTGATGAAGCGCAGATATTAAAAAAATACAACCACCAATCCTGTTTGACGCCATTACAGATGTTTGTAAAAAAAAAAAAAAAGACATTTTTTTGTCTTTGTATGAAAATAGTTTTAATTTTTCCTTAACTGATGTAAACTCTGCACTCAGTTTAAACGTGAAAAACTCAGCCTGATGATCAGATGAATGTTCAGAAACAAGCTATAAATTAAACTGATGCTTTCACACCAAAAACTATTATGTTTTTTTTTCTAAATTTGGAGGTAGACATACATTAATGTGATGAAAAAATATGTACATTTGATTGTAAAAACTAATTTTATTAAAACAAATTTTTTTTCTTGGTGAAATCTCTTAAATGTGGTGTGGATGGCCTCTTACCTCCACCAATGCAGCCACCATGGATGGCCGCCACCACAGGCTTTGGACACTAAAACAGAACCACCGTCAGTGCTGAACTCAGCAGCGACTTTCCGTGTCACAAAGGGCTCTGACCTTCTCTATGACGGAGAACGTCTCTTGGTACTTGGTGATCAACTTTCTGACGTTCCATGAGACTCGGGCCGTGTCGTCTCCTTCTGGGTGGAGCATATCGCTGGCCATGTCCATCAGGTCCAGGCCTGTCGTCCACACATCAAAAATGAACCGTCTGAAAGATCAGAAGCTGTGAAAGGCGGCGAGTCCCACCTGCAGTGAAGAGCTTTCCGGATCCAGAAAACACCACCACCCTGCAGACCGGGTCCTCCGCAATCTCATTAAAGCACTCCACCATCTCCCTGCAACAGAACCAGAACTTTCAGAGACCTGAAACCTCCTGAACACTTCAGGCCCACAGAGCTCGCACCTCCAGAAGGCTTTGTTCATGGCGTTGCGTTTCTCTGGCCGATGCAGCTCCACATGTGTGACAGTCTCTGTGGGCCGGCTGACAGCCAGGGTGGTGAAGGAGGGGGCGGTACCACCTGAAGACGACATGGCTCTGATTGCAACCTGAGCGGGCCGCCACAACCGCCCAGCTGACCAGATAAACACAGAGCAATGAAAATTTTTCATGAACTTCAGATAAAAAGTTAATGCAGAATAAAGATGTTAAGGAGCAGCAACTAAAATGCAGAAAGTGAAATGCAGACATGACACTTCAAACGATGTTACTCTAAAAACAAAAACATTTTAAAGTTAATTGAATGAAACAAATGGAGCTAAAGCACGCTTTAGATTAGTACATTGATTTTTTTTTTTTTACAAGATTTTTATAAAATATATGCCATTTAAAAATGAACTTTAAATTTGTTAAGCTAAAATTTAGTTGAGTTTTAAATTTAAAATTCATGGGTTAAGTGAATTTTACATGTATTTGTTGTACATAAAATGTTCAACCTGTAGCATTCCTAAAAAACATCACAATACTACAGTTATATTTAAAAGTTAATTTAATTTAGGTTCTTTTTCAACTTGATTGTTTAATAAACCATAAACTGAACGATGCTTAATCTATTATAAATATATATTTAAATATTGATAGTTTCTCATTAGATAATTGAGAAAGATGCGCAATTGTTTACTGTAGAAAAATGTGAAAAAGTTTTTTTTTTAAAGGTAAATCTACTGACTAGAAGCAAATACAAACACAAGCGAGGGGTGAAAAAACATGTAAATATAAATAAATATGTTTGGACCAAACAGCGCGTGCATGCCCTTTCACCCAGATTCTCCTTCAGGAGTGAAAAAGCTAAAAAGACAAAAACAAGAAGACCTACTTTTCAGGGCGAATCCGGCCGACAACATGGACCTTTGACCAAAGACCGGTTCCTGCACAACAAGCAAACACACCCGTTTGACTCCCAGGTGGTTAGTTAGTCCTCTGCTCTGGAGGGGGCAATTAGTCCTACAATGGGTAGTTAAGATAGTCCTCTCACCTGCTGCGGACCGACAGCGAACACGAGCTCCGAGGCTCAAAGGAAAATCATTTACTAACTGAAGTCTTACTTAAAATGCTTACGGTTTCTTGTTCTATAAAACAATATTCCAGCAGTTTTGCCTAAAAATCAGATATCAGGAGAATCATTAGCTCGAAACTGTTCCGATTTCTTCTTTGATTATGCAGATTTCACGCAGTGGCGGCGCACTACCGCCACCTACAGGCTGGATCGAGAAGCTACAAATCCGACGTTTACCGGGAAAACATTCGACATGAAGAGCGCGAAGTCACATTAAATACAAAACGTTCCTAAAGTGTTTTTATTTTTTTTTTTATATATATATATATTTTTTACATTTTTTATGTTGCAGTACACTATAGTTTCAACAGATTAAACTTGATAAATTGACATACGTTAGTCTTGTATGTTGACGTTACCAGATAAAAGTAAATCGTACTTATGCAAAGGTGAAACAACAGCAAAAAAAGCTAATACCTTGACCTCGCCTTTTAAAAAATCTCATTATAAAAAAAATCTATTTAACTCTTAACACTTGTCCTTGTCCACGGACTATTAACCAGTTATTTTACTTTCTTTGTTGAAGCCCAGACCGCTGTCTTTTTTATGTTATTTTATAAAAATCACAGATCTCAATAAAATATGATTAGTTAAAAAAACAACAACCAAACAAATAAAAAAACATGACTTTGGCTGACAGTTAACTAGCAATTTGACTTCTTTCATATTTTAGTGAAAATGACTTACATTAATTTATGTATTTAAATTATTTAAAAAAAAAAAAAAAATCTAATGAGTGTTTATAAATACCCGGAAATCATTTTTAAAAATCTTTCCCTTTAAGAAAATGAGAACTAGTCGGGGCGTGGCTTATTTCTGGCGTCACCGATTACAAGTAAACAACAGCCCCGGTCTTCGCTTTAAGTTTTCTTGAAAATCTTTATGAAAGGCTCTGAATAAACGGTGCCGCTTTACTTTCCCGCCATTTGTGGACAGAACTGGCGTCTGTGACACCGGTTTAGGAGGTTCTGGTTCGGAGCGGAGCGCCTGTCGCTCCGTGACACCGAAGTAGCCCCCGCAGCCAGTTTTGGCTCCTGCGGCTCATCAGCAGACCCCCAGACCTTCTGCTCCGGATCATGGCCTCCCCGGAGATCGCCTCCCTGTCATGGGGTCACATGAAGGTCAAAGGGTGCTCCTCCAGCTATAAGGACTGTAAGGTGTGGCCTGGAGGCAGCCGGGCTTGGGACTGGAGGGAGACCGGGACCAATGTGAGTCAACCAGAACCAGAACCAGAGCAGCAGACGTGTTTTCATGGTGTTCTCATCTGCAGCATCACCCAGGGGTTCAGCCTGCTGATCTGGAGGAGGTCCTGAGAAAGGGGGTGGAGCTGCTGATTATTGGCAGAGGCATGAGTGAAGCTCTGCAGGTGAGACCTCAGTGCAGGTGAGACCTCAGAGCTTTAATCATCATCACGGCTGTGGTTCCTCTCAGGTTCCTTCCTCCACTCTGGACTTTGTGAAGCAGAAAGGGGTCGACGTCCGGGTCTTCCAGACCGAGAAGGCCGTGGCTGAATACAACAAGATGGCTGTGCAGGGTGCCAAAGTGGGAGGAGTCTTCCACTCCACCTGCTGACTGAAGCAGCTCTGCATCTGATGGGAAGTCGTCAGGAGTGGTGCGTGAGGAGCGGTTCCAGAGTCTGGATGGAACCGTATCTGGTATTTGATTCTCTGGTACAATGGTTCCCTTTGTACTATGAGCTGCTTACAACCCTCCAGAACCACAGTATGATGACAGACGATTGTTCCAGACACAAAATAAACGTTTGAAATTCACCTGCACGTCTCAGTTTCCTCTGTAGTACAAATACTTTATTATCTACAAGAAGGCAGAAAGTTCTGTTGGGTCGGTTCTGGGTTGGGGAGAATGTCAGGTCAGCGTCGGGCAGGTTTGGGCATGATGTAGACTTTAACGGGTTTGCTGAAAGGAATGGTTCCTTCCACGGCGGGCTCTGGCGGCGGCAGCCCGTCAAAGCTGTCGCTCCATTCCAGCTTACCTCTGGAAGGCGAGGAGGAGGAGGCGGAGCTGTAGGCCAGCAGGAGGCGCACTTCAATCTGTGAGGGCTCTGAGGAGAGGAGGAGAGCAGTGGTTGGTATCTTCAAAGACGTGAAGGAGGGCTGTGTGCTCCTCAAACCCACCTGTCCATGCGCTGTGAGAGAGGTACACCTGTGTGATGAGTCTGTGCCGGTTGGGTCCGGGCTTCCTGAAGTCGGCGGGTTTGGGATGGATCACATGACTCTGACCGTCTGGATACAGAACCTGCAGAAGAATTGTGTTTTCCAGAGATCTTTGGTGGAAAATGGGATTTTTGGATCCCATTGGTCTGGAAGATGAAAGCGGGCTCACCTGCACTTTCACCGTGTTCTGCGGATTCTGGACATGCTCCAATGTGGCGTCAATATCCAGCGCCAGCACGAGACCGGTGGTGAACCTCAGCGGGTTGTCCGACTCCCCGGTGGGCTCGATGATGGTGGCCGTCGCTCTGTGGATCTGTTGGAAAAAGCTGAAGTTACCGAGCTGCTCCCAGACTGGGCGGTTCCTCTGGACTCTGCTGACTGACCCGTTCAGGCAGCCGGAGCTGCGGCAGGCCGCTCTGCCTCAGCGTGGCCTGCAGGATCTTCACCAGCTCCACCGGCTTGCAGGATGACAGGCGTGGCATCAGCTCCAGCAGCTTCTCCACAAAGCTGTCCTGAAGGTGGGGCAGCTCCGACAAGAACTGCCTGAAGGGAAGAAAACACCGACTGAGAGCTGAACTCCAGAACCGCTTCAACTTTTAAGATAAAAAACTTGAAAATAAAGACAGAAAATCAGCAAAGAAAAGACCAAATTTCCTGCAGCAATAATGTTCCTTAAGCTGATTAGTTTGCTTCTTTCTACAGACTGATGAAAGTCAAACAATTCAGATCTTTCAAAAGAACATTTTAGGATTTGTTTTCTAAAGCAGAAAATTATACTATACTATATTATGGATATATTAGATTATATATTATGAGGTAGAAACAATGTTTTATAACAAAACACATTTTTGAATTTAGAAAAGTCTCCACTGACGAAAAAACAAAGATTTGATCAGTTAAAGACCCAACAATAAAACAATTACCTGCACTAATTATATTTTCAATATTTAACGACTTAAAAACAAACAAAAAAAGATTTGTTCAGAGTCTGACAAAGTTAAAATCATGTAAACACCTTAGGATACCACAAGGACAGACAAACTCCAAACACGAACCTGACCTCTGAAAAGACTCCACCTCCTGCAGGAACTTCTCGCTGCTGACCAGAGGATCCACCCTGAGGATAAAGGAGAGCAGTTTGATTCCTCCTATGATTATTGTGTGTGTGTGTGTGTGTGTGTGTGCGGCCGCTGCGCTGACCCCTGTCTGGTGCGAGCTGTCAGGATGAGCTGCAGAGCTTTGGCCTGCAGTCGGACGTGGTGGATGGTGGCCACTTGCCGGCTCTCCAAACCGCTGTAGAGAAACTCCAGTTTGTAGGTTTCCTCCACAATCTGAAAGTACAGAGCAGCTGCTTCAGTCAGAGCTGCGGCTCCCGCAGAGGCGTGCATGTGCACGTGCACTGACCTGCTGAGCTGCAGCTGTGGCTGTGACGTTTTGTTTGAGGCATAGCGGGACGGCAGTGTTCCACAGCTTGTCCTGTAAAGCCTGCAGGAACAAAGACTTATGAGTTTTACGGCTTCGGGAAGCGTCTGGACGGCGTTCCTCATTTGCTGACCTTCATGAGCAGCAGCTGGCAGCGCAGGTACGTGGCGCAGAAATCCGCAGCTCCAGCCAGTTCAGTCTGCAGCTCGCCGAGCCGCTGCAGGTCTCTGAGGAACAAACAGGAGATCTTTGCTTTCAGGATTAGCAGCAGATGTTCACACGACTGGATTTGAAGATCTTTCTGACATTTTTGTGGTTTTAAACAATATTTTTGTGATAAAACTGTGAGATTTTTCTGCATTTCTCACATCTGAGTTAAACTTTGCACAACAGTAAGTGCAACCTCAACAACATTTTGTCATTTCCTCCAGTAGCATGTGCTTTTGGACACAAAGAATTGAAGTACAAATCTCTGAAAATGATCACTTTTGACTTGCTTTTGATCATTATTCATTTGTTTTTACCACGTCTATCAAAATGAACTACACTTGTGCAGGTTGAACAGCCATTGTTCATTCAACTACAAATCTTCATTTCATTGCTTAATTGCACAAAAACTTGATGAACATGTTGTCAAACATTCATTTTTTAAATATTTTTTGTTGTGTTTCCATGAAAATGTTCATGAAGAACGTTTCAAAGGTGAACCTCATACACTGAACAAACGATAAGCCTCTCCTTCACAGGCACTCACAGCTGAATCACATGACCTTACAACTATGTATACTGTAAACCAGGAGACAGGATTGGCATGAAGTGCATATTGTATTCATAAAACTGCAACATATGGAAGGTCAGCCTCATGGCAGAGGGGTGAGGATGAGAAGGGGACAAAACTGGAGAAGAAGAGTCCAACCACACGGACCGATTGCTGATGACATCAGGGCAACATTTGGAAATGATGGCTGTGGCTGGTCAAAGGGTGAAGCAAAACGTTTGCAGAACTGCTGTCAGTTTGATTATTCAGACATTTTGTTGGGAGAACAAACTGTAGCAAAATGTAACTTAGGGTAATTCAGCACAAACTAACTGAATTTGCTCTGCACTATCACAGTCAGACAAGAGGTTTGCATTGGAGCAGGACCTGGTAACCTTTTCTATGTAGACTAACAATTTACTTAATTCTGATTGTTCAAAGATGCTGGAGTCATAACTCCTTTTGATGGCACTGACACTTTCATGCTAAAGAGCTTTTGTGCAACTGACTTTCATTTTGATACAGTGACGCCTGAGCAGTGGTGCAAACTATGATATACTGTATAATATAGTATAATATACTGTTGTGAGAAAAACTGACATTTAGACGTGAAAACTCAGTAATCTGACGGTCACTCATTAAAAGAATTTTACATTTTTAAATGATTAAAAACAAATGAGTCGATCCAAATGTAAAACGTTTTAGAAATATTTGCAGCATCTGTAAATAATGAAAGGAGCCTTGAGGAGCCCCTGTGGTTCTACATTTGCTGAAAGTTTTTGTGTTTCTTCCACTTTATAATTTCATTAGTTTATGATAAATGTCAGGTCTAAAGAAAATGCAAGAATTTATATGCTTGGTTTTTAAAAAGTGTCTCATAATGTTGTAAATGGACAGATCTTAGTGTAGAACCAGGAGGTCTCTTTATAAACCTGCAGATTGAATTCTTTGAGTGGAAACAGTGAGAGAAGACAGGACTCAGCATGCAATAAAACTGTCAATGTTCTTGTAAATCTTTAAAATTCACAGACATGTTAAGGTAAAGCCTGCCCGGTCATCTCTAAGCAGCTCGATGATCCTGTGATTCTTCAGAGGTTTAGGGGCTATAGGCTTTAACAGAACATCACTGCTGTCCAGAGTGTCTACTGATTTACAGCACTTATAAGGATTTCAAGACTTTTTTTTTTAAAACACATACAATTTAATTTAAGACCATTTGTACAAAGAAAATGAAACAAACAGCTGAAGTTTGCTGGTTCTTGCTCAACACGTGTGATTTCATCATTTCAAATCCCCACTGTGTCAAGTTCAAGTGTCTATTAGGAAACTGTAAAGTTTGCTTCATAAGGATTTCCACTAACCAGTTTTAATCGCTAGACAGAAAGCTAGAGTAAGCCAGAGCCCCCACACATCCATGGCAGTAAGCCTCAGTAAAGGCTAAACCCCAGGGTAGTCCTGTGCTATACTCTCTGTAAACCCATGACTGCACACCTGCCCACCTCAGCAACACCATCATAAAGTTTGTGGATAACACCGCAGTGGTAGGGCTCACCTCTGATGGGGAGGAATCGTCTACAGAGATGAGGTGGAGCGGCTGTCAACCAACAACCTCCTCCTCAACACATCAAAGACAGAAGAACTCATACAGACCACAGTGTGTGAAGGAGGTCCTGCGTTTGTACCGTATGGTGAAGTCCAGTAGGTCCTGAGCTCCAGGGGTTTCCAGGTTCTGGATGGTGCTGACTCTGTGGAGGCTCTGCTGCAGGAAAAGTTGGGCTGACTCCACAGAACCAGAACCAGCATCTGACTCCACAGAGTCCAGACTATAGACCTGCTTTCTGCCTGGCAGCTGAAGCAGGAAACAGTTACAGGAGCATCAGTGATGAACCAGTTTACTCACTTTTAACACACAGCACTTTCTTTCATTTATGTTTGACATTTTCTTCTGTCATGGAGGACATGAGAAGAAGCTCTCACTCTGAGTGGAGGAACCAGGTGGGATAGGCTGTCCCTCAGGTAGGCGTAGTGCCTGAAGGTGTGGTCAGAGAACAGAGCGGGCATGGTGGGACACGATTTGGCGGCGTTGAAAACCAAAACCAGAACAGCAATGTCTGAGATCAGCAGAAGTGAAGAAAAGGAACAGAGAAAGACGTAATCTCCACCACGGTCTCCGTGGAGCTGCGTTTAAGAAAATGAGGAAACTGAAGTTCCTTTGGAAAATTCTATTTTGACCCTTTAAATCCATGAATTTTCTTTGAAACTCACTCTTGTATCTTTCAGGAAAAATTACTTTTCTAAATTTTCAATGTATTCATTCCTCATGTTAGTTTAACCTCTGGTTTTGAATGAATTAATATTCAGTGGCTTCAGTGGTTTGTTCTCCTGCAGCTGCAGCCCTGCTGTCTGCGGACAGTGTCTGCGTTTGGCGAAGGATACAGGCCGGGTCGTCCATGTCCGGCTCCGGCGTATCGAAGTATGGATGAGTGCTGAGCAGCTCAGGAACCAAAGGCAGCACCAGAGTTGGGTGACGGGAGCCCAAAAACTTCAAACACCTGAAGAGAAGAAGGAAGGACCAATTTGTTCCAATATTTCCTGAAGCAGATTGACTTTAAAATGGTTTCAGAAAATCTGGGATCAGAAGAAATTTCTGGAAGCTAAACTAAACGTTTCTACAGAGTTAATAAATGTAGTTAAGAACTTTCACAAGCGTTTAGATCTTCTCAAGTTTGTCTTCACACAGAGGCTTTTTGAGAACATTTTCCCCTTCCCTTTAGACTAAACTCTTCCTATTTTTCTGATTCCAGCAGGATCTATCCAAGCTTATTTTGGTTTTATCTCAGAAAAACCACAAGGTTGTTTGTTCTCATTGTCTCGGAGCAAAAGCAGACAGAATCACCCTGCCTCCAGAACTGAAATATCATCTCTGAAGGATCAAAAAGAGAGCGTGACAGAGTTCTTACTTCCAGACGGAGTTACGGTCGGTTGGATACTTGTTGAGGTTCTTCAGCAACTCCAGCAGAGCCAGTTGGATGCACTCCTTGGTGGACACGTTGGTGAAACAAAGTAACTCGTGGAGAGCTTCTCTGATGTCTCGGGACGAATCCTGGACAGAAAAAAAAAAATTCACCTCATCAAACAAGCTTCAAAGTGCTTCTGGACCATGGCGTTGGCGGCTGGCGTTTACCTCCAGTACAGCGAGCACAGTGTCCAGTTGGTCCTCTCTGAGCGTGATGTGAGTGGAGATCTCCCTCAGCACGTGGATGGACTGCAGCCTCACTTCCTCGATTTCATCGTTGAACATGTCCACTAGGAAGTCCAGACACTTTTCAGCAAAGCTGGGCGAAGAGCGTGCCAGCTGGCACAGCGCCTCCACTGCCGCGATGCGCACCTCTGAGGAATCAGAAGGAGAAACCAGAGGAACACAAAAACGACGTCAACTCAGAGCAGCTAATTTAAAGAAGGACAGCAAGTTAGATGCTCATATGTTGAGAGAAAGTTGTTTCTCGCACCAAACATCTCATCCTCCAGACCATGAACAAAGGCACCGCAGGCCCCTGAGGCGATCAGGCTGACCGTGTTGGTGTCCAGTTTCTCTTTTGGGGCGTCGTCGGCCCACTTCCTGCCAGAGGAGAATTCTCCCGAAGCAAAAAGCTCTTTGGCCCGTTCGTGGGCTGTTCTCTTTCTCTGGACACAAACAGGTTTTCAAATGAACTTGAGCGTTTGAGCAGACCAGAGCAGAAATAGGCTTTGATCACTCACCCTGAGGTCAGACATCAGCTTCTTGTCCAGAGTCTGCTCCAGAAAGTGAGGACTGACCTGCAGCATTGATCCCTGAAACACACGGTTACAATGGATGAAGAGTTTCAACCATAGAAACACATAAAAAACATAATTAACTTAATAAAGTTCCTCCGACTTTCTAAAACAAAAATCCTATTTGGAATCATTCTGAACCATTTGGTTGAAATATTTTCTAAATTTCTGCATTTCAGAGTAAGACCCAGAAAGTGTAGATCCAGGATCTCTAAAGTCTGCAGAGATCCCGTGAGTCTTCTTCTCCATCTCTGAGTAACGTCTCAAGAAAACCTCAGATTAAAATTAAATGAACCACGCTGATCCTCTTCTGATCCCTTTTCAAAGCGTTCCCAGTGGTCGTTTAGTTATGATGATGCCATTTTTTTGTTAAAATTAAAAACCCTGTCGTTTTCTCAGACATAGTTTCTGCAGAGCGGCAGGAGTTCATTAGAATTCACCTCTGAGTTGTGGGTGATACTGTTGGCATGTAGCAACCTCCCACCCCACTTCCTGTCTTCCATCTGTTTACATGTCCTCCAGCTAGCTTACAGTCCCCAACACCCCCAAACCTAACAATAGTGGTGCAACAAAAACCGTGAGCAATATAGGAGCTATCAAGCGGTTCATTTTTGATCCAGATTCCAGCTCAGACGAGGAAAAAAAGACGTGAATGGATCTATTTGTCTGTAAGCCGGTACTTCAGAATAAGGCGGAGCAGGGAGCTTGTGGCCCGCCGCAAATACAATCTTTTTCAAACTGAACTTTTTTGTCTGCTTCTGATTTGCAATGCTGTGAATTAAGAAATACTCAGAAATGTAATTTTTTTTGAGTATTTTAATTTATAATTTTTTTTATATGTGTCCTCCATCGTCTAAAAAATGCCACAAGAACAAGTTAAAAACACTATTTTTTTAGAGTAGGTCTTAAGGGTGTTGTGTTTCAGATTGTTTTCAGGTTTCTACAGACGCTAAAATGTTTTGTCTGAATCGTCTTTTTATCATCTGTAGGCGGAGATGCAGACAAGCAGAGTTTTTTATGCTCTTTCTGTGATGAAATGTTTTGACATGTTGCAGTTTTTGCAAAAAAACTAAAATGTCTGTTTAAAAATAAATTCATGTTAATTTTCTTTTGTTATTCTGGGTGTAAACTCACTTAGTATTTTATTTCATTTTTCCATATTTTGACCTGAATCAAAAATTCCAAGCATTTTTAATTTTTTAAGGGAGATTGTTGATTGGAAGAGTTGCATTCAAAGATAGTGGGAGAAAGGAAACAAATTATTAAAAGAAAAAAAAACTATTAAAATGTGATTGAATTCTGTCTTTCGTCTTCAGGAAGAGTCAAACACAAAAGACAAATAGTTAAAACAACAAGTGTTTAGTTTTCTGTTTTATTTTAATCTAAAGCCTCAAATGTGAACAGAAACTGTGATTTTGTATGTTTTACCAGAGTTTTGGCAGCCTGCACACGAACCATCCAGGAACCATCACTGACCATGTGACTGATCTTCCCAAATGCATCATCAACCAACCGGATCTCCTCATTGGACGATGGGATGGGCACAATGCTGATTGGACAGAAACATAGGAGGAGTCAGGTTGATTTGAGTTGTAAACATTTACAGCAGAGCGGAGGAAACTTTACCTTTCTGGGTACAGCTGACTGAGAACCCAAACCATCTGTACCGCTGCAGAGCGGACCTGCTCGTAATCATCTGACAGCAGTCTGCAGGCCTGCAGGAAACACGTGTTAGTTCCTCCAACAGAACTCCACCAAATCTCACTGCAAGAACTGAAGATGCCCTTTTAAAATCGCGTGCCTCCATCCTGAAGATGCTGTTCATGTAGCAGTATTTTAATCAGACACAAAACAGCATTCTTTGGTTTTTCCAAAATAAAAGAATGTTTACCTCAAACCTAATTTCCCACGTATCCCCAGATTTAAAAACAAAAAAATCTAATGATAATCAAATAATGTTGCCATTAAGTCTTTGAAACACACATATGTTTTGTAACATCATTATTTTTTAAAGTAGATAAACATAAATTAAGATTACTGTGGGCTTGGCCTCTGACTGCCTGGACAGGCACCATACTTAAAGAAAATTAGCCAAAGCAATCCTAAAAACTAGTTGTTAATAGAAGCACAAAATGTTCTGTGATAAAGAAATCAACACATTTTTTAGCTGTGAGTGAAATCAAGTAAATCTCTACAGTGATTCAATGTTTCTGTTCTAAAGCATCAAATCCCTCAGAATCAGATCTAAATGTAAAAACCGTAGACCTGAAGTGACAGGAGGTTATTGTTGCTCAGAGACACTGAGCTCCTACCTGCTCGTAGATGATCTGATGGATCTTTAGTCCTCTCTCGTGAAACTGCAGCTAAAAAAAACAGGTGTTCAAATTGGATTTCTTAGGAACTTGTTGTGATCTTTGTTCAGGAGGTTTTTGGTTGGTAGGGATCCTCCGCTGTGACCTACCATGGCCTTCAGGGCTGCGGTGCGGACTCTGGGGTCTTGGTCTGCGAAGTAATCACTGATGATGGTCTGAACTTCTCTCACAGCTCCTGCTGTTCATGACATAGACATAATTAGAACCTTTTC
This sequence comes from Adrianichthys oophorus, assembly GCA_036245035.1. NCBI lineage: Eukaryota > Metazoa > Chordata > Actinopteri > Beloniformes > Adrianichthyidae > Adrianichthys > Adrianichthys oophorus. The sequence goes on along the minus strand of BSAI01000072.1, from coordinate 2,636,899 downwards.
TCACCCAAAAGGCCGTCACTTTCATAGATTACTCTGAAAAGCTTGAAGGCCTTTATCTGTAGGACATTCAGACCTGAAGATGAGCTCGATCCCTCACTGTCTTTAACCAGAGGAGCGTCCACCACACCAAGACCTCCCAGGAGCTGCAGACATTTGTTCCTCACTCCGAAGTGAGTATCAGACAGATGCTGCAGAGGAGACCACAACATTAGTCACAGGCTGATGAGGGGAGTGGTGTGTATGCGCTTCTGTTTGTGTACCTGCATTTGTATGTGTGTGTGTGTGCGTCTGTGTGAATCACTAACCTTGTTTGTGTGCTTTTTATGTATGTGTGTGTGCGCACGCACTTTTTGCGTGTGTAAATGTGTGTTTGTGTGCATCTGTGTATGTGTGTGTTACCTTGCAGGCCACCTCCGTCAGCCTCAGTCTGACTGCAGGACTCTCAGGCAGTTGCATCCCGATGACTAACAGAGTGTCCAGCAGCTGAGCGAGGACTTGATGGGAGTCTGTTCACAGAACAACAGTTTTTATTGATAGCAAAGCATCTTTACCCAACAGTCAAAGGTCTTTGAACACAACATGAAGCTACAAACACTGATAGAAAGGACAGTTATAGTTTGATGAAGATAAAAAGTGATGGGTGTCTTACTCTCGTTGCTGAGGGTGTTGATGGCATCATCAAAGATGCAGTCCGGGCTGAAGCCCCGAGTTTTGGACAGCAGACCAAGTAGAGATGCGATCTTCAGCCTCACCGAGTTATCACTCTCCTGACAGAAAAGAGACGTCAGCGTAAAGCGTTCCTCAGATTTGCTTCAACCAAAGGTGTTGAGTTCTAACATTAAGATATCAACTAGAACTATTGAAATGAATAAAATATCAGGGTTGGATTAAAATCAGCGTTTCTAAAGAAGTAACAGCAACAAGGACATTTTTGTGCATTTAGGCTAACCAATGAACATTTATGATGATCTTTAAATACATGACAGTATTTTTTTTTCCATTAACAACCATTGCCCTGCCTAAATCTCCAACATCCATCCATCGTCTCTTCCCGCATGAGCCTGCTTAGGGTCACAGGGTCACATTAAATTGACACATTGTTGCAGGTCAATGAAGTGCAGCAAATGTGTTCTTTGTTTACCTTGTAGTAGTGCTCGAGCAGGATTCGGATCACGCCCTCCACGCTCTCCGCCTCCACAGGCTTGCGTGCAAACTGCAGCAGGTACTGCAGTGCGTCAGTGGAGTTGGTGGCTTTGCAAAGATCAACATGCAGCGCTGCAGACTTGCTGGGTTTGGACAGGCGCAGCTTCTTGGCCGGAGCTTCTTCATGGGGAATCTGGAATCACACAATGACGACACTAAAGAAAATTTTTACAAAACATAAAAACAGCCTTGGCTTTTCATATAAAAATGTATGAAAAATAGCCTTGGCTTTTCATATAAAAATGTATGAAAAATACTAATAGTTTTTAAACAAAAAAATCAAGAGGTGTACAGTATCTCATGTGGAGTACTATGATCCATATGATTTTAAGTCAATTGATCACATGAACTGGAAGCTATTGAGATAATATGCTGATATTTTCATATAATTTTTTAAATAAAATACAATTAGTTTTTAAACATAAAATCAAGAGCTGTATCTCATGTAACTAGTGGAGTACCGTGATCCAACACAGATTTTAAGTCAATTGATCACATGACCTTGAAGCTATTAAACTCAAATGCAGATATTTACATATAAAAAAAACATTTAAAATACTAATAGTTTTTATACATAAAATCAAGAGCTGTATCTCATGTAGCTAGTGGGGTACTATGATCCAGCATTGATTTTAGGTCAATTGATCACATGACCTGGAACCTTAAGCCCACCTTTCTGCCTCTTAGAAGCAAGATCACCTGAGCTTTAGTTTCAGAATAAAAGCACAGCTCTGCACAAGTAAAGGTTCTCCAACTTATTAACAGGTGGGACTGATACAATCATTTTATAAATGCCATCTTTTCAAGTTCAATGAAATGCATTTCTTTAACATTTATGGTAGGAACGTATTTCCAACATATAAATATGTTGATAATATATTTAATTATATAATTTCCCCCCACATTCCACTACTCTGTGGAAATATTTCTATATATACATATATATAAATATATAAAAATAAAAAACATGGGGAGAAATCACTAGTCTTCAGTGAAAGGTATGAAAAGAACATGTGGTCTGTACTTCATATGTTGGATGTCAGGGGTCATGTTCTCAGTTATGAACAGTTTTGTCCGAAATATAATATAATCCCAAACAAATCAATCAATACAAAAGTTATCAAAGCTATCCCATTGAAACGTATTCATTTAATAAAAGGTGCACTATTATATCAACCTATGATACCACAATTCCCTTCATTAGTAATACAAACAATCCCAAATAAAAAATGTTGCAATGATTTAATAAGAACGACCTTGAACTGCAATATTTATGTCAGAAAACCTAATAAAATTAACATTTTACATCAACGTAACCAAGATATCTAAAATTCCCAATTTTTCCTAAAGTTGAATAAACTAATTTAAAATATTAAATAACATTTAAGATTAGGATTTTATATAAATGATAAAATATGTACATTCTGTGAAAAATAAATCGAAACCACACAACATTTTATTTTCTCCCCAAATACAAATATTTTTAGAATATTTTTTAAGAACTTTATAATTGGCTGGGAGAGGTTTTCCCACAACATTTTTATTTAACACCATAAATATTTGACGTCATATTAGAAAATAAACTGCTTAAACATAAGAAATCCGTTGTCTTGCTAAATTCAACATACACAGATATAAATATATCAAAATTTAGAATATTCATAATCGAATTTAAACTATATTTGGAATCGCTGAAGCTCCATAAGGAACCAAAAATGAAAACAATAGACAAAAAAATTTCCTATAGTATCTTTAATTATGTGAAAACAATTTTTTCTTCTTTGCCTTATTTTGCTCAGATCTGTATTTTTTTAAATTGTATTAATACTCCAGTTCCCCTCTCTGTTTGTTTGCAATAACATTTAAAACAAAACTGTTTCAATCTATGCCTTGCTTTGAAGTGTTGTAGTTGTTCAATTAAAAAAAAAATAATAATAAAAATAAAAACACTCACTGTGGTGGCTAAAGTGAACAGACGCTAACTGTTTTAGCTAGCCTCCAATTCGCCAAATGTTTACGACATAACAAAGGCAGCTCCACAACTTAACCTTTAACAAAGTTCTAAAACATGTTCAAACTTTAATTATGTGTGTTGCGTTGTCGTAGGTGTAACGGGTTTTTGTTATTGTTTCAGTCAGCAAACGAATTAGCATGCGCTAACGGTCCTATTTGCGTGAAGGCGTAGTTTTTTTTTTTGTTTTTTTTTTTTAAATAACTGCATTCAGTTTCTCGTATACAAAAATAATCTGAATAACAAATTATGTATTGCGTTTACCTGAACAACTTTCGAAAATTCCTCGTACACTCGCTTTTTCAAATGTGCTGCCATATTCCTTTAGGGACGTACAGACAGCAGCTATTTACTACTTTTTTCTGTATGCGGAACACTTATCGGTTTCTCCGCTCACCACGCATGCGCGAACCAAACATCCTTTCCGCTAACACATTTCACATTAGTCGTGTCACTTCCGCTAGTGTTGACAACAATAATAACCTCCTAAAATGTTTAAAACACTGAAAATCATAATGAAAAAGTTTACTTTAATGTAAAAAAAAAAAAAAAAAAAAAAAATTAGGGACGAAAAGACGTTTACAAAACATGTACACTTCCGTATGCTTTCTTTGTGTATGTTTACTTTTGCATCGATTCAAATAAATGAAAAAAAAAATCTTTATTTTCTAAATCTCAAAGGACAATTTGGAAATGATGAAAATGAAAATTTAAAGTGAGGTGTGAGGACAGATTTAGATTTTATGGGTGCTGGTACTGAACAGGTATTTTAAAGGTGGGGTTTGTCTGGGTTAGGGGATTGATTGAGCATTTTTATTTGACACCAAGCACGGAAAGTGGTATAAAATGAAGATTGATGATTGACTAAAACTGCTCTGGTCTCTAAAGGGTGGAACAGCTGCGTCAAAGATGAAAAATAAAATTTAAAATAACAAACACAAAGAGACAGTTTTTCCAAAAGCATATAAATGTACAAAGCAGTGTCACAGAGTGAAGGAGAGTACATGAATGTGCTTCAGGTGTTTTATTTCATTCTTTCTGACAGTCACTGCAGCTCTGCATCTCTGTTTGTTTCTCATTACTCACTTTCCTTTGCTTCACAGCCATTCCTATGTGAGCCCGCCCACAACCACTTAAAAGGTAAAATGATTGGCTAAAACTGAAGAGAAAAACAAGTGATTGACTTGTCGGAAACAAAGCATTGGTACCGACTTGGCACAAAGCTTCAGCGCTCATCCCCATGTGAGTGTGGTTCGGGTTTGGACAATGATCCTGGTTTTATAACACTGAGATCAGGCCTGTGTGTTTAAGGGACACAATATTTGTTTTATTCAATAATAATAAGGATTATAGTAATTCCTCTAAATCTCCACACTCTCTCCAAACTAGAAGTCATCTCTGAAATCACAGAACTTTTAAACTTAACCCCAGAAAACGTAAATGAGAAGCACAATTTAAAATGTATAAAAGCAGTATAAAATCGAGGCTGAAGGAGCAGGAGGAACAAATGATGGCTTGTTTGTTCATATTAGAGGAGACACAAACAAAATTGAAGTCAGTCCAACAGTTAAATATCGGCAAAACAATGACCACAAATAAAAGGCATTTCCAAATTCTGTCATCACTATTACTGTGAGGATGCAATGTCCTCACTCTGAGAATCTTTAAATAACCTCAATACATTAAAAAAAAAAGATGATAGATTGGCATGTGATTTTTCTGTCACTTTATAAGAAGTATCAGATGCAATTAACCATCTGAAAAACAATGTCCCCAGGGAAAGACGGAATCACAGCAGAATTTGATAAACTTGTTTGTGACCTTTTAGCCCCATTTTTACTTAATGTTTTTAATGAGAGTTTACAAATCTGTCTCTTCCTGCCAGTATGACTCAGGGTGTTATCACTCTTTTATCTAAACTGAACAAGGAAACTCTTCCAAAAGACTATTGGGGACTGATTAGTCTGCTTAATATCCACTACAAAATTCTGGCCACAGTTCTAGCTAAGAGGTTGAAAAATGTAATGGAAACAATTATTGATGACAGTCAATCTGGTTTCATGATGAGTAGATCCATCTTAAATATTATTAGGCTAATTCTTGATTTAGTTGATCATTCAGAACTTATTTGTGATGAAAGTTTCATTTTTTCCTTGATTTTTTACAAGGCCTTTGACACTGTTTCACACTCTTTTCTATTTCTTTGTCTTTAAAAGCTAGGTTTTGATGGATATATCTGTAATACATTTAGAATGCTTTATGCAAAAGGAAATGCTCCGTTAAGTTGAGTAATGATACTCGCCCCAGATTTTTTTCTTCAAAGTAGAATAAGACAATGGTGTCCTGTGTCTGTGTACCTTTTTCCAATGGTTGCACAAGGATTCTGTAGATACATAAAATCCAGTGATGTTAGTTGCATTTCTATTGCAGGTAAAGAAATTCTCTTAAGTCAGCAGCATTATTCCTGAAAAATACCTCACAACTTCTTCAAATTATTGAAATATTTTCAAAGACTTTAAGTCTCTATCTGAATTTAAAGAAATGTGAATGGATTCCTCTTAAAAATAGTACTCTACCCTTAATAAATAATATTGCTGTCAAGGAACAGGTTGCATATTTATATGTACAAATAAAACATAGACGAGAAAGACAGAATTAATCAACTACAATCCTTTGATCAAAAAAAGCACAAAAAAAGTTCAATTCTTGTCTCCAAAGAGACTTGTCATTAAAAGGTCATTGCCTCTTAGCAAAAGCAGAAGGAATCTTTAGGCTGGGTTATGTTGCATGCTCCCTCTCCCTGGACAGCAAAAGCACAAAAGGATTGATCAGATCCTCTTTAATTTTCTTTAGAGAAATTTAATTCACAACATTCACAAATCTGTGGTCATGAATTTGTAAAAAATAGAGGACTGAACTTTCTTGATTTGTCTACTCTTAATAATGTCCTCAAAATTAAGTTGTTAAAAAAACTTCATGCAAAACGAGATTTCCTTATGGAATTTTATAGCAAAACGTATTGCTGAAAAACTTGGAGGTCTGCCATTTCTTTTGCTGTGCAACTCTAAAATAGAAAAATTCCCTTTTAAACTTTCCAACTTTCAAAAACAGGTTTTATTGGCATGAACTCTGATTTACAAACACAATTCTTCCATTCATCGGTCAGTATTATACTTGGAATAATTCTAACATTTTATTTAAGAACAGAAGTATTTTCTTACAAATTGGTTTGAAACAAACATTGTTCTAGTAACACAACTGATAACTCCACACGGTCATTTAATGACATACGAGTTTTATAATCTGTCTGTCCACCCTGAAGAATTTGTCTTCGTCATAGGATCTGTAGTGGTGTTAATTTGCTTTGTTGTACTTCCTCTTTTAATTTGTCATGTTCTCCACCCAAATTAACAGCTTTGTATTGTGGAAAAAAAACGTTTTTCAAAGGGTAAAAATAGCAAACACTTTCATTCACTGTTTTAATACGAGATTATCACTAAACCCCACGTTATTGCCTATTGGAATAGATTTGGTTATAAGATGCAATGGGATAAAGTTTGGACACTATACCATAAATATTTTATTTCTAATAAGAAAATCAAGGAAATCTTCAAAATTATATACACATTTTACCCCGTAAGGTACTTTTTTTTTTTTTTACAAAGTTTAAAAAAGATATTGATTTTTAATTTGATTGTTCTTTTTGCCATCCTTCCGCAGAAACTGTGCCTCATGTTTTCTGGTATTGTACATTCACGTGCACAATTTGGAAGGATTTAACATGCTTTATATCAGAACACACTTATCTTCAAATAAGAAGTTATTTTATGAACATGTTGTTTTGGGTTATTTTGTGCAAGAAAAGGTTAATAATGAAAAAATACATTTATTTTATTTATTGATAATTATGGTTAAATTGTACATTCATAAATCTAAATATGCTAAGAAAAAAAATAGTTTTTCACAAAGAGATTGTTTTTTATGTTAAGAATATTCAATCCTGAACCAATAATAAAGCTGTTGGGACAGTTGAAGCCTGGTCTTGTTTGATATCTTTGTATTTTATTTATTATAACTTTTTTTCTCTTCCTGTCTTTTGTCACCCTCTGGCAAGTTCAAGTCATCATCTTGTAATCCTCAGAATTTATATATATATATATATATATATAATTTCTTATGAATAAACAATTAAGTGTCAAGACAAATTTTTGTAATGCGTTCGTGTAAACGATCAAAATAAAGTTTTTGCAAAAAGTTCCTCGAAAGCAGGAGTTTCCTGGTCCAGTATTTAAGACCTGATCTTGGAAAGGTGGAAACCTTTTCATAATTATTTTTTCTACACACATGTATTAGAAAAAGCCAAGAAATCTATTAAATAACATCTTTGAAATCAACACAAAATATTTTAGCTTGAAATCATTAGAGAAGTGTTTATGAAGCAACAATAAACTACTCTGAAAAAAATAACCAAACATTTATTGACACAGTTGTTTTATTGTTTAAATATAGAAGACAAGAGACAAAACAAACAAAAAAAATTATACATTTTTTCTACATTACTATTCTTAGGTTCTAATTTACCTTGTTTACATTTAAAAAACACTGTTGACTGTTTACATTTCAGGCAAAGCACCTAAACAGCTGCTTTGTGTTACCCATTAAAATGAAAAAATATCTTTAAATCTTTAAAAAAAAAAATAAAAGAAAATCAGAACTATATTAATTGAGTGCATTTAAGTTTGTGATTGACAGGAAAGTGATCCAGGAAGAACCGGGGCTTCCCTCTTAAGACAGTTAAATTCAGCAACCCGCATGGTCTTAAGAAAGACAAAGACAGTTTAAATGACAAACTAATCTATAAATAATATTTTACTAAACAAATTAATCATCTTACAATGTTCAAAATTTAAACACTTAATTCCATTATAGGCCCTGCCATATTTTTTTTCAACAAGTTAAAAAAGTAATCTGATCAAAGCAGAAGTGCGGATTGTTAGATTAGGAATAAAAACTCAAGAAGAGTAAGTCATCTGAACTGCATATACAAACCTTCTACCTTGTAGAGTTCTCCACCAAAATCCTTTGAAGTTCAGTTGCTCAGTAAATCTGAATTATCTGTTAAACCTGTAGATGTTTGTCACATCCAGATCTAATCTTCATTCCACCCACATCCAGTACTGCCTTAATGTATAATCTGGGATTAGTCCAGCAGCTCTTTGCTCAGTTTGTGTGACATTGGGAGGGACATCCTCTCTAAGGTCAGTGACGGATTCTCATGATCTCATGCTGCTGAGCAGCAGTTAACATGCTGTTCCTCTTTCTGTCCGATACCCATGTGACCAATCCCACCATGCCGACCATGAGTGGCAGAGCCACGCACAACACGATGCGGCTGATGGGCAGCCGGACGGGACACTCGCCGTCAGCAGGAGGCTGCAGATCGTGGGTGGAGGAGATGCTTTCAAACAAAAAGGAGGAGGTGAAGTCCAAATAAGTCTCTCTTTTGCCAGCCTTGGTCTCCACCTGACACCTCCACCTTCTGCTGTCATCCTCCTTCTGCAGATTCAGGACCAGAGTGGCGTTGCAGTGAGTGCTTTTAGTCAGTTGATGCCTGCAGGAGAAGCATGATCACAGCTGTGACTCTCAAAACCTGCGTAACAGAATTACATTTTCCTGCAGAATATGAAATTGATTCAATTAATTTTAAAGACACAAAAAAATTGAGAAAACTTAAGAATACAAATTCTCTTTTCTTTAAGTTAAGGGCTCTAAACAATTGTTTTCTTTGAGCCCAAAAAGTCTATTTCCACTCCTAATTTATCTATAAACATGATTCAGGTTTATGATCAGTTTAGATCTACTTTAGAAAGTTTTCTTTCTTTTCTTCTGTCATAGCAACAACCTGCTGTGATTGGTCGGCTCTGTCCCATCTTCAGCTAACCAGCGTAGCTTAAAGCTGCCAGAATACTCTCTGCAGTGTCCTGCATCATAGAAGCTGGAGAGGATGCAGCTCAAGATGACCGTCCTCCCTGGCGTGAGCTCCATGATGCTGGAGGGTGAGCTGATGGCGAGGATGGACAGGTAGACCGTAGTGATGTCCATCTGGTGCTCCAAGCAAACATAAGAACCCACGTCCCCCAGGACGAGATCTCGGAGGATGAGGGAGCAGTTGGAGGCGACGGTCATGCGGCTGGCTTTTTCTGAACTTCTGGTCACCTGCCCATTGATCACCTCCTTGGAGAAACGCACCTGACCGCTTCTGAAAAAAGTCCAGGTGATGGAGGAACAGTCTGAGGAGGCGATGGAGCACTGCAGGAGGCCTTCCTCTCCAACTTTGCTGTACACAAACACGGTGGCATTCTTGTTGCTCCTCACACCTGGAACATGCAGACATTGCTGTTTCCACTTTTCTTTTTTTCCAGCACTTGAGCTGCTTTTAGAACACTAACCATCTTCACCACATGCATCTGTTACACATCAGCGAGAAGTTCTTTGTGTTTATCTTCAGTGAATACCCCAGACATTAAAACCCTTCCCAGCATGCTTTGAGTGCACACATGATCTTAAGTGATGAGAAAGAAAAGGCTGGCCTTTCTGACCATAATCAGCTCCTTGTGGTCAGAAAACTAAGACGAGATTTCTTTTTTTTTTTTTACCAGTGAACATGAGTTTATTGGAATTCCAAATAACAGAAAAGAAAAATGTAAAAATGCTGCTCAACATATTGCTTAGGATCAGATCTTAGAGAGAGCCGAGAGTGGAATATTTATATAAACACTTAAGAAAATAATTTAAAGAATTACCTCAAGACTTAAATTCAAACTAAATAAAATCCTGCTACCCTGGATGCACTCAGACACAAATGAAAGAGAGGGACCTATCACTAAAAATGAATCAAAACTAAATCTCATGTTTATAGAAATGTATTACAACATTAAGAAATGGTTTTGAAAAACAAGGACTGCTAAAGCAATTTTATAATAAACTTTTACACTTTTATTTTCTTCTGTATTTTTTAACAATTTTTCCTAAAATGTTGACAGAAGTCAAATTTTGATTTGAAGTCCAGTTGCCAGGACTCAAACTGAGGACATCATATCTACACCTTTCTCAGTTTTTTTCCTGAAAGCCTGCAAAATATCTGCAGCAAAGCCGGACCAGAGTAAAGAGGAGAAGAATGAAGCGTTACCTGACAGCTCCAGAATGAGGAGCAGCAGGAGGCTCTTCAAGTGTTCTCCACCTGTCATGTCTGCTGTTTCACCTCCACCACAGCTCGATCTGCTCTGCGGGTGCTCTCTACAGAAAGACGCCTTTATCCTGTGACCGTTTCCTGCTCTGGCACTTGAAGAGATTGATGACACAAGATTCAAAGAACGAGATGAAGCTTTGTGTTCTGCTTTATGTCAAGACTTCTTCTGATGCTCAGCAGAATCTTAGTTACCTTTGCTTTTCAGAACTCATCTCTTCTTTTTTTGTCAGTCTCTGCAAACTAGAATCCAATTTTTATCACTTACATCACAAAATTTAAAGATAAAAAAAAGCAGCATCAGAAGTTTCAATACTTAAAAATATTCTAACTGTTTAAAAACATTCTATAATGTGCAGTTTGAACATTTGCAAGTGAAGATTAAACTGTAAAAACGTTTCCTCCAAATTAAACAGAAGTTTTTCATTGTAGGTCACCACCCCACCCCCCATCCCCATCAATCACTTACCTCCCTTTGGGTGTGAACGAAGGTGTGAAAACATTTGTGCAACTTTCAGTGCTTTTCACAGAAACGTGTTTGTGACCCTTCGGTGAAGAGATTGCAGACGTCAGGAGGACAGAGGAGGAAAAAATACCTTTTTCTGAACGAGCTTTTTGTTTTCAAGAGTACAGAAAGAGGAGGAATAGCAAGTAGGCAAAGAAGAATGCAAAGAGGACGAAAGAAGCTCAATGAGACATGAATCCTCTGAAGATCTGAAAGTCCTTGAAGTAAAGACTAACTTAGTGGAAATCTCCTCATTCTTGTGACTGATGTTCTCGTTTGTTGGTTCAGAAACTGAAACCTTTCACGTCATGAGAAGAATAAATAAATAAACTGTGTTTTAGGTGTTTTTTTTTTTTTATCACACAATAAGATGATTACTTTTTCTCTCTGTTTTTCTAATCTGGTCAAAGTTATTTCAGGAAACCAGTAAATTCTGGGAAAGCTAAAGCTAAAGAAAGATATTTTATCACTGACTGTATATGACAACTGGACTGAGTGGTTCCTCCCCCCTGGCCTTCCAAACAGGAAGTTCCCGCTGGCTCCAAGAAGCCAAAATCTACATCTTCTATCGAGAAATAAACAGCTGAATTACCATTCTTACTCTGATACATTTTTTTAACATGTTCTTTATAATCCTCTTTTGTTTCAAGGTATTTTTTCTGTAATTCAAGTTATAAACTGACCAACCAGATGCCTCAATAAAAGTGGGTGGAGCCTGCTGCCTCCCACGTCCAACGTTCCAAACGTTTGACAGATTTTGTGAAGCTTTGTTCAAGTGCTGGGGGTGTGGCCTTCCAACCAACCAAGTGCTGCTTACTGATGATGTGTGGCCAACATGGTGACGCCCATATAAAAACAAACCAACTGAATCGTCTTCATATGGTTGGAGATGTAAACCATGTTCCATGGGTGACATCTCACTCAGTACAGTTCTCATACAGATGACACAGACCTAAACGCATTAATGCAGTCACAGAATCAGCATACAATCATTCAAAAAATATTTCAAGGAATTAAGATCTGTTACCTGGAAAAACGAGTTCATGCGTTCATCTTTAGTCGACTTGATGACTGTAACAGTGTTTTTACAAGACAACCAAAAAAGAAAATCAGTCAGGAAATTGCAGCTCATCAGAGCTCAGCTGCTCGTGTTCTCACAAGGACCAAAAGAGCAGACCACATCAGTCCAGTTCTGAGGTCTTTACATAGATTATAGACTTTCAAGTTCTGTTGCTGGTTTATAAAGCTTTGACTGGTTTAGCACCAAAACATGACTGACCTCCTGACCCCAAATGTACCAGCCAGACCTCTCCGCTCATCTGGATCCAGACGGTCAGTTCATAGAGTCAAAACTAGACATGAGGAAGCTGCATTCAGCTTCTATGCTCCACAGATCTGGAACAGCCTTCCAGAAAGCCTTAGATCAGCTGAAACACTCAGTGTATTTAAATCCAGGTTAAAGACACACCTTTTCTCAGCTGCTTTTGATCAGTTTGTATTCAAAAGTTTACATCTGCACTGTTACATTAAGCTTACTTTAAATTCATTTGAACTTTCTTACAATTTTTATTTTGTTCACTGCTTCTTTAATTTTTCTGTTAAATGTTTCTTTCACTGTTTTAAGTAACGAACTTTAAGTGGGCTATAGGCAAGGCATGTTTATTTGTATAGCACATTTCATGTACAAAGACAAAGTGCATTTATCATTTAATAAACTTGATGCTCAACAGATGATTTTCATGATCAACAGAATAACAACAGAATAACAAAGAGAGATATCTGTTTTTTGTCTTAATCTTTAATGAAAAAATGAGTTTGGAACAGGACATGCTCGCTGGAGGCTACATCTGCTGAATGATGATCCCCATGTTTTATTGTGGATGGGCAGAATGAGAGCAGAGCTCAGTCAGTGCAGGCGTCCTCTCTTTTGACCGACGGAGCGCGTCCCCACTTGTTTTTCCCCTTGCTGATCACACAGGATGTGGTGGAGGTTCTGCCCTGTTCTGTGTTGAAGTCAGGGCGGCCGTTGCCTGCTCTGCCATCAAACGCGCTCACCATTTTCAGTTTCCCTTCAAGTGGTTGTTGGATTAGCGAACACAGAGTTTGACGCAGGACTGTGGTCTGAATCAGAATTTCCCCTTTAAAGCTGTGAAAACACAGAGCCTGCGTGACGGCAGCAGATGTCACACAGACGTGGATTGGAAACCAAGAAAGATGCTGAGAAGCTGCTAGAGGGAAAGAGGTTTCTGAAAAGGAGCTTAGACTCAGTACCACACTGACATGAGTAAAAGATGCTCTTTTGTCTGTCCAATAAAGATCTAACAAGTTCTTTTTAATGCACAAACTTGTACATTTATATTGTGATGCTTAAGTGACTTATGACGGGAATCCAGATCCAGCAGGTGGTTCTGAAGGACTGTTGTGTTTTCATCACCACCAAGTGAAGGTGAGTTTGTAGAAGAAGTCATGGCTCCTGGACAGGAACAGCCTCCCTGTGACGTGAGGTTCGATGCTCACTCTGTATCCCTGACGCTCAATGTCCATCTTCACGCAGTCCAGCAGGTCTTTGACGGACGGCGCCGCCTTCCACGGCCCAAACGTCACTAAAGAATCCTTGTCTGCCTCCAGGTTGTTTGTGGCGTTGTTGTAGAAACCCAGGTCCTGGTCCGTTTGCAGCACACAGATCAGGATGGTGGAGTGACGCGTGGCGATGGCCTCAGCTCTGGCGATCCGGATCAGCACCTGGAGGACAAAAGATCCGGTGATGCAGAATCTCCTGAGGGGGTGCACATTTCCATTGTTTCTGCTCTCCTCCAGTCTTCAGATGAGACTAAAGAGTGAGATCCTCACAGCCCCTGCTGAGCAGCTGCCTGTGTCAGTGTTAGGCGAAGGCGTTCTTTCTGTGAAGGCTTTGGTGGAGGCAAAACAAGATGGAGGCCATTCTTAAGAACAAAAGAAACCCGCTGCACATGACCCTGGCCTCTCAGAGAGGCAGTTGCAGTGTGAGGTTCATCTCACTGTGCTGCAGAACGGAGAGGTTCCAGAGACCCTTTATTCGGGCTGCCACAAAGTTTTATAATGGTCTTTGATGACAGAACATTTTGCTTTATTTACAGGCTGCAGAGAAACCCTGCAGGCGGGTCTCCTCTGTGGAATATCTGGTTACGTTTGAAGTCCCATCAATTGTCACACACCCATATATTTGAAATTTGTTCTCCTCATTTGACCTGTCCTCTGGGGAAGTGGTGAGCTGCAGACACAGCCGGGAATTATTTGGTGGTTTAACCCCCCCAATCACACCTCTAAATGCTGAATGTTAGTCAAACAGGAAGTCTTTGGTTCGACTCGGCTGTGGATTTGTACTCACAACTTTACAGTCCCAGGGCGGAGACTCTCCCACTAGGTCACTAGGTTGGTTTTCCATTGGTTAGTAGCCGAAGACCAACTCAGGGAAGCAATTAAAGTTTCCTCAACATGTTTCTGTAGCTTTTGCATCATCGTCCAAAAACACGTTTCCAGTCAGTCTGAAGGACTCGGTTTGGTGTCAACTTTTTTTATTCTGTGCTCTGATCATGGATGAGTATAGCTCACCTCGATGTTTTCCCTGTAATGTGGGACTTTGGCAAGGAACTGTTGCCTCCCCACCAGCTCTCCAAACAGCAGAGGAGTCTCCTCCAGCCGCTTGATCAGTGGTTTGATGTTGTAGTAGATCGCCTCCTTATGAACCTGCAGGAAAAAAACTCAGTCAGGATCTGGACCCCTGCATCATTTAGAAATCCGAGACTTTGAGGGGGGCTTGGACCTCCAGGATGTTGCCGGTGGGGAGCTGCTCAGACCTCAGGAACTCCAGAATGGCTCCAAAGTGGGAACCGTCGCGGTCAATGAAGTACCGCCCCTGAGGGTCAGTGTGCAGCTTGGGCTGTCCGCTGAACAGCTCTGCCAGCTTGGAGTTAGGGTGCTTTCTGAGCATGCTCAGTGAGGTGCTGAAGAAGTGTCCCCCAACATTTAGGTGGACAACAGAAGAGAGCTGAAGAGAAGACGTGCAGAAAAAATGAAGTTCAGGGATGTGAATGTGGAGAAGCTCAGAGAATGTCAAGATGATAAGTTCAGAATTACTTGGAAGCTCTCAGAGGAGATGGACATTGATCCAAGTAGGTCAACCAGCGAAGTTAAACACCAGAAACCACATCCAGTTCTGTAGACACACAGCTTATCTCGACTCACAGAAGCTGCAGGAAGGTGTAGTGTGTGTCACTGACGCACATGTGAGTTTTGACATGTGTCACCCACACGCGCTCTCTGGTCTCATGTTGCACGGATTTTGGCGTGCTGCTTTAGTTTCCATTTCTACACGGCTCTTTTGACAGTCCTGCATGACCCAGTTTTACTGGAACTGTGGAG
The DNA here is from genome assembly GCA_036245035.1 of Adrianichthys oophorus. Classification (NCBI taxonomy): domain Eukaryota; kingdom Metazoa; phylum Chordata; class Actinopteri; order Beloniformes; family Adrianichthyidae; genus Adrianichthys; species Adrianichthys oophorus. The sequence continues at coordinate 2,621,533 of BSAI01000072.1, read as the reverse complement.
CCACGGTTTGATATTTTCTGATCTGCATTCATACCCTCTGTACCCACTTCCTCTGGCTGCAGAACTCACATCGATCCCCACTACTGCCCTCCTTCACGTCTGCATTTCGCCACAAAGTTCTTGCACTGTATTTCCATTTCTAGACATTTTAAGTCCTCAAATATATATACTTTCCAATCAATGATCTCAAGCTTGATATATCTCTGTGTAGATGTTTATTTCTGCTGTTTGTTTGGTTTAGTTTGATTTTTGTTTTGATTGCTTGAAATGAACCGTTTCCAAATCCAAACTTTAAGAACACTGTGTTGACTTGCTGTCAGGTGGCAGCCGATCAGTGTAGTTCTAGAGTTTTCCTTGTATAAACACAGCTGATGTTCCAGATCAGCAAGTTCCCAGAAGTTTGGTCTTTTTTTTTTTTATAGAAGTCTGCAAATATGCTGATGATCAACTGATTAAGGGTTAGGGTTGGCCACAAAGAGGCAGCAGCTATGACACCCCCTCCTGGCTTTTATCTCAGGGGTCACAAGAGGACATAGGAGATTCTGATGAATAACAGTTTGTTTTGCTCAAAGTGTTGGAAAGAAGGGACTCTAAAGCTTCGCTGGATGTGGTTTTCCGTCTTGGAAGTGTCAATTTTCACAAGTCTACATTCAAATAAAAAGATGCCACAAACAAACCTGAGAAAACTGGTTTATTTTTGTGTTGTTAACCTTTCTTTCCTCTAAAATCCATTAACCTTTCATGTGCTTTGGAAAAGTAAAATTAAATTAACAACCAATAAAAAAAAAAAAAAAAACTTTGATCTGCATATTTTTTACATTTAAAAACTTTTGATAAATAAAAACTTGAACATTTCAGTTCCAGTTATTATTTAATGTAATTCCAGTAATTGACTTTTCTGCTTTGAGCTGCAAAACATGAACAGTGCTTATTGTAGGACTGATTGATAAGTTCAGTTTGTTGAATAATAACCAAACAAGATCAGATTATACTCAGCCTTTCTTACTGTTCTGCCAAATGTCAATATGAAATGTGAACAAGTTTTAAAATTAAAACTATCGCTATATTTACTGGGGATGAAAAGAAAAAATGAAGATACATAAGCTAAAAGCACTTGTTTTTTTTTTTTTTTTTTATATTAATAGTAATGAAGTTCATAGAATATTGTTCTGACGTATCCAATCCTATTGCTGCAGTTATGACAGAGAGACACAAATGCAGTTCTTTTGGCTTTCAAACAAACAGTTGAAATACTATTTCAGCTTTGGCCTGTTTTCTTTGTGCAATATAAAGCACCTTTTTAGTTAATGCCAAAATATGTTCAAAAAAGCTATTTTACCTGCTGTTTGTGAAGTACTATTTTGTCAGATATATCGGAAATGTTTATACAATATAATGAAAATACAGGGTTGTGTCAGGAAGGGCATCCGGCGTAAATCTCTGGCTAACCACCTGTGCAAACCAGTGACAGCTGTTCACGGCGGCGAAGGCCGAAGGGTGAACGGCAAGAGTTCGCATTATAGTTGCTGATTGCACAGTTGTTGAGGAAAATTTCGAATGGGCACTTCATGTCATAAACGTTGCTGACCCCTGGTTTAAACAGCCCAACTGAAAATGGAATTAAAGGACCGTTAGAAGATTTTTTTTAAATGAAATAAGATTTAAAAAAGTTACAGAAAAAGTAAAACTCCTAAATTTAAGAAAAAAAAACAGGAAAAAACAAACGACAAATTCTAAAAGTAAAGTAAAAGTAATAAAAAACTGAAAAATACGTTTGACACGCGGAGGGGTTTGGAACTGTCACGCGGGCTGGAGCGCCCCCTGCTGGTTCGAACGCGCACCTGTCCGTAGACGGTTCGTCAACAGTTCGGCTTCTGTCGAGAATTTTTTTATTTTTATTTCGACGTTTCTTGAATTCTGCAGAGCTAAAATCTGTTCACGTTTGCTCGAAAACCAACAGAACGGAAGCGAGAGCCGTCACCGAACGAGGAGATACGGTCGCTCTTCGGCGGAAACCATCAACGTCTGAGCGGAACCGTTTTTACGGAGTCTTCTTACCGAGAGCGCAGAGGAAGCCGGTCTTTCCGAGGATCTGTGGTCCGGTAGACTCATAGCGACTTCATGAGGTTGGTGGAGGGCCTTCGCTAAAAACAGGTGGAACCCAAGTTTTCACAAGTGAAGCGGAGTGGGCGTGGCTTCAGCATTACCCGGACCTGACGTGCGTCACTCCTCTGCAGAGACGCGTTGATTGCAGGGTTTTAGGGAGTCAGTCTATTTGCTGTGACATCTGTTCCGATCTCGTCCTCATCCTGACTAACGGATTTTCTTCAACAGGTAAATCAATTTTTGCTCCTCACACCTGAGTAACCTTTTCTTTTCATGGTTCAGTTTATTATGGGATAGAATAAAAACAACACATTCAATGTATTTTTCCAGATTTTATTGGTTTTGTACACAAAAGTCACAGAGTCTTCTCCATCCAGCAGAACGGCGACAGACCTGCAGAACAGAAGACCTGACGTTAAAACCACAATCCAGATGATCTGCATTCAATTGGCTGCTTTCTGGAACCAGAACCCGTCTGGTCTGGACCCTTCTCAGACAAATGCCTCAGTGTCTTCAGGCAAAAAAGGCCCACTGTGTTCTGATAACCTGAAACAGAACCACAGAACGTGGATCTGGACCAGGAGATACCAGAACCAGGACGGGCTGTGTTCCGACTCGTCATCGTCTCATCACTGAAGGGTTGATCTGACAGGGACACCTCTCAGGGGGCGTCTTACCCTCCTATGCAGTGGGGACCGGGGCTCCCTGGGGCATAACGGGCACCTCTGGCTTGGCCCCCTTCTGCTCGGAGATGGGTGCGGTGGGGAGGCTCTCCTCCTTGGGTTCCACGATGCTGACGTGGTCAGGGAGGGGCTTCTTGGGGCCGATCTTACCACTGGGGTCCCAGGGCAGCATGATCTTCACTTTAATGCCCAGCACACCTGAAAACCCCAACAGGGGCGTCAGAAGGAGTCTTAAAAATAGCGACGTCATGGGAGGGGCGGAGCAAACTTACCCTGCCTCAGCAGGACGTGGCGGACTGCTGTGTCGACGTAGTAGTTGACAGGGTCTCCGCTGTGGATCATCAGGCCATCCACAAACTTCATGGACTTGGCCCTCTGACCTCTCAGTTTACCAGACACCACAACCTCACAGCCCTTGGCGCCGCTCTCCATGATGAACCTCAGAACACCATAGCACGCCCTGCAGGAGAGGAAGGGTAACAACACGGTTAAATCTATCAAAACGTTTCTGCAGAGTACAGAGGAACGTTTTTTCTAGTGACAAAATAATTCCACACTATTATTAAATAACAGAAATCTACAAACATTAATTTTGCACAACCAAATAATATAAACAACTTAGTGCTTTTATTTTGAAAGCAAATCAATTTGTATTTGATAAAAATGCACCCCCCCCCCCCCATCATAAGATATTTTGTCACTTTCGACCTCATTCATTGAGGACAAACTGAACATCGACCCTTCTCAGACAAATGCCTCAGTGTCTTCAGCTGAAAAGGACTCGTCATGGTCTGATGACTTGGAACAGAACCACACAACGTGGACCTGAACCGCCAACCAGAACCAGACTGAGACCTGATCAGACTCGTCATCGTCTCATCACCGAAGGGACTTGAACTCCTTCAAAGTAAACATCAGCAGGGTGTGTTGGATTTGAACAGATCTGACACAAACATCAGCAGGTTATGTCTAAAGCTGCAGAACCCCGCCCACAGATGGCGCCGTCTTAGCAAAATATGGGTACTTTTAAGTCTTTTATACTTGTGTTATTTTTTGCTTTTATTTTGAAAAACATTGTGATGCTTTTTTTAACAGATTATTTGTATTTGTATTATGACATTTAGTCTCTGGTTCATTGGAAGCTATGTCTACAACAACTTTACACCTGGGACCAGCTTATGGTCCTGAGAAACCGAGTGGAGGAGGATTCACCACACTGGAGGTCAGGCTTCAGAGAAAGGTTTAAACTGGATGGAGATGTTTACACCTGACACTCCTGTAGTCATCACAGCAAGCGTGGTCACTTTTAAACTAATGGACGAAGTGGAAGTGCTCATCAGGACACAGAAGGAAAAAAAAAAAAAAAAAAGTCCAGCATCCCAGGGAAGAAGGAGGAAGCCTCTGCGTGCTCCTGAAGGTGGTGTCCCCACTCTTACAGCGCTGTTGGCGCCGTGCTGCAGGCCGGACATCCAACTCATCGTTCCTGGACTTTGTTGAGGGAGTTTACTGATGTTATGGCGGTCACTGTTTACATTCCTCCGGAAACACAGCCGCAGTGTGACATCAACAAAACAAGACATCTCAGAGCCTTCACCACGTTTCTCACCTTTGAACATAAAACTGCTATAAACTGAGACTAAGATCATTGACCTGCTGAATGCAGATCAGACCACAGGCCCATGGATCAGCAGCATCCAGCCACTGTGAAGAAAAGATCTCCAGAGGACACGGAAACACCGGAAGTCTGAATTTAGGATGGATGAGCAACGTGGCCAGAACATTGATGGACTGGCACTTTTAGTTCTGCACACCAAAGAGGTTCACTGCTACCCAAACAAACCCTGACATGAAGGCTCTTCTCTCCTTTTACATCAGAGGAGCGGGCAGAACTCAGCAGATACAAAAGGTGCTCAAACGCAGCTTTAGGGGAAAACTAGACCACCACCATCAGGGCATCTCAAGTTAGACGAGAAAGATGTGAGCATGTACCTTCTGTGCCACCCTCGTCACCTCCCATTTCTCAACCTGCTTCAGACACCCACCTCAGACTCTACAGAACCTCCACTCCAAAAATGAACAACAGACACTAGCAAGGTGAGGAGAAACTGAGGCTCTAAGAGAGAGAAGCTGCTGGACCAACTGCAGGATGTGTCTAAAACATTTATGGTTTTCCAGAAAGCCACATATGCCTAAATATAAATAACCCTTTATGGGATCTTCTCAAAAAAAAGTAAAACAAAACAAAAACAAACAATACTTCAATAGCTCCATGTTCATTTTAGAATTCAAATAAAACGTTTACGTTTGTTTTTTGAAGTTTTTATTGTCTTTCCCCCGTTTGCTTAACTGAGCTTTGAACTGTCCGCAGCCATTCTCGAGTTCTGAGGTCTGCTAACCAACATTTGCTTCAAATAATAAAACAAACACCTAATGAAATAAAAAAAACTTTGATCTTAAAAAATAAACAGGAAACATAAATCTAATACATTTCAAATATATAACCAATAAATAGTCTATCCTCTCCCATCAAAGGCCCTTTGGGGCTGCAGCTCCTCGCACATCTCAGTTTGCATTAAACTTCAGGAATAAAACTGAGCAGCTGAACTGTGTCCTGCATGTCTGCGTCTCATTTAGTGATAATGAAAGAAAGTCAAATTCTTTTGTCTTTTGCTGCAGCTGGACATGACTATGCCTTTTGCCCAGTACAGAGTTTCCTTGTTAATTGGGGGAACGGCGTTCTAAAAATAACATGTGTGGGTGAACTCCATGAATTGGATTACAGAATCCACTGTAACTGTACTGAACTGTAAAACTCTTCACTAAACACTTTCTCCTTTTTTCTCAGACAGACATGAACATTTTCACACTTGTTTAAACTCCCAAAGTTCAAAGCTTCATGGAAGAATAGGTCCAGTTTTATAGAATGAAAACAAAGATCTGATCACGATTAGAGCTGCTTGTATCTGTACAGGAGACCACGACACGGAGATTGAATGACAAGGTCTCCAGCCAATCCGGACACAGAACAGTGTGCTGTTTCATGTAAAAAAGCAGCAGAGAATCAGCAAGACCATGAAAGTTGAACTGTGATGTAGAAAGGGAACCCTGTTCTATTACAGGGATTTAGGGGGGGTGCAGTTACAGGCACAGACTGCAGGAGGGGAAATAAGATGTTATGTTCTGTGTGGATCTCAATTGTGTGAACAGATTGAAAGGAAAAAATAAAAATGCGTTTATTGTTCAGCGAGCCGGGCCGGATCCAGCCCGTGGGCTGTAGTTTGGGGACCCCTGCTCTAGATAACATGCAATAGGGTTCCCAATTCCCTAAAAAGAAGGAGAATATGCCCCACCTCACACCATGCACGTCATGGAGCAACTTGTTCTGAACAACCTTAGACAGCTGCTTGGCCCATAACAAGACCCCTTGTAGTTTTTACATTCAGGTTGTTGAATCCATCATCTGCCGGCTGCAGGATTAACCTCCCAACACAGAACCAACACCTAAGAAGCACCACGCCGTGACCCCGGCTGCTGAACACTGGAAACCATGCAGATATTCATTTTGAGAAAATAATTTTGGTGCTTTCCTCTGAATCAAGTAAAATTCCCATAATGCAGTGCAGCTAAAGGGAAGCTTGTGGTTTTAAGTGTTTTTACATTTCTGTTAGATGCAACATGACGCGACCTTGAAAATTTTCCACAGCAGCTGCAGTTTTGGAGAACACAAACTTCCAGCTCAGACGTTTGTGTATTTTCAGATTCACTCATCAGGTCATCAGCAGCACAGCTTACCTCCTCACAGCCAGACCTCCCAGCAGCTTGTAGCGCAGAGACTCAGCCTGAGCGATGGCACACAAACCACGAGTGGCAACTTTCTCAGCGTAGAGCTAAACAAACAGAAAAAGATGTTACTGCACCTTAAGGTTGGGACAGAACGGACAAATGATGGTCCATCCACCTTCTCAGACAAATGCCTCTATGTCTTCCTGTTTGAAGGACTTCCTGATCTGAGGAGCTGCAGCAGATCCACAGAACGTGGCTCTGAGGCAGAACCCACAGACCCAAGATAAAGTCCTGCTCTGTCTCGTCATCGTATCATCACTGAAGGGGATCCAGTTAAAAAAAAAAAAAAGACTACACAAGTCTAAATCTATTATTTGTGCCATATATAAAAATACTAAACTGTCTAACTTGCAGATTCATAAATACAAGTTTATTTAAACAGCACATTCTGCAGGTCGTCTCACCTCCACACTGCCCTCAGGAAAGCCGAACCTCTTCTGGACCACAGCGGTCAGCTCTCTGATCCGGCGACCTTTCTCTCCAAGAACATTCTGAGTCCTGAACAGGACAAAAACCTTTCAGATCACACGACTGTGGTAAGAATAAACGGCTCTATTCAATACGAGTAGTCAAGGCAGTTTACTCTGACCCCCACACTGAAGCTTACGACACAAACTAAAATGGTTTCACAGACTTCAGCTTTGATCCAATGCGCACCTTGTGGCCAGGATGATGATCTCGGTCCTGCTTGGAGTCACTCGCACCTCCACACCGGAGTAACCATCCTCAGCCAGCTCACGAGTCAGGAACTCATTCAGCTCGGCTTTGAAGATACCGTCTGAGACGAACTTTTCACAAACACCAAAGTCAGGTTTTTGCACATTCATGGGTTTTAAGTTTGACTCAAACTGCTTTGAAATTAAGACGAAAACACCTGGAAATGTCTCTCTCAACGCCACACATGAAGCAGAATATTAAATAGCTGTGGTAATGAATGAATACATGTCTGAAGGCAAAATACAAGGATTTAAAAAAAAAAGGAAAAAAAAAAGGTAACTATCCCATGTCATAAAACATATATTTATATATAAAGCCAGATGTAACCATCTGAGATCAAATGCAAAGAATATAAAATGTGAATAAAATTTGGGGTGGGGGGTGTCAAAACAATTGGGACACAAATTAATGTCAGATAGATGACTTATAACTGAGTAATAACCTCAATTTAAGGCGCAAAGTTTGGGACAAACTTGTGTTGATAGAATTGATAAAACGTCTGGCATCTATAAGCAATAAAAAATAATTCAGTCGGATTAAACAGACTTTAGCGAACTGTGCAACTTTATGCTGAATTGTCTTAGGTCCTTTCGTGCAAATTCTGCTAAAATCCAATGAGCATTTATGGCTGATAACTAAACACAAAATATTGTTCCAAATAAGTTTTTTCCCCTCTAATCTGTAAACCTCAGAGCTAACTCACATGCTAGCACAGTTGAAGAACATAGTAAACAGAAACCGATCAAGTTTATCCATTAATTTACAGGTCCTGGTTTTTCCGCCTGGAACCCGGCTGTCCTGACATTACAGTTGGGTTTCGAACCTGTTCAGATCGCTCACCGGTCCAGTCCCCGGCTCACAGAGCCATGCTAGCTAACGAAATGAGGGAAGCCGCAGCTGCAGCATCTGCCATAATCCTTCCCGCGAAGAACTAGGACGGGCCGAGCCAATGCCGGGACCGAAAATGAACATCCTTATCCTTCCTAAAATGAAGTTATTTTCATGAATATAAGAGATTAAAGACAAACGAAGTCACGCTAACCTTCCTCTTCTTGGAGATTTGCACCGCCATCTTCGAACGGCCCGTAGACAGGAAAGGACCCCCTCAGCAACCGGAAATGAATTTATACTAAATCTATAATTTCCGGTGACGCAATATCCCAGCTTTTACTGGAAAATGTAGTTTTTGACAACAATTAAACAATCCTAAAGTGTATGTTGTATTTTTTCAGCATTCAGTGACCTGTGTATGATAAAAAAAACTTTCCGCTGCTCATATTAACCATATCTTTACTGTTTCCGTGTTTTTAAAGGTATTTTAACATTTTAACATATTAGTTTTAACAAACTTTTACAAATAATAAACACGACGATTTAGGGTGACCCATTAACCTGTGAAGCATATTTTTGTACGGTGGTAGGAACCCGGAGTCCCCGGAGAGAACCCATGCATGCATGGGGAGAACTTACTCCTTTTCGATGTTTAAAATTAGTTATGTGGAAGCCAATTGCACATTTAATAAAAATACTTTCAGAATTTTTTCTTTTTTGTTTTTCTAATTACATTTTGTATAGCATTTTGTGTTACTTTAGTATGAAACATGCTTCATTAATAAAGTTTGATTTGATCAATGTTGAATATGCTGATCTCAATCACTTTAAAAGAGAAACCTGTATGAACTTCAGATAATTTTTGAAAATGTTTTAACTTCAGTTAACACAGTTCACAGCTATGATTAACCTATTAACCTTTGATTATATTTTTTTGGGGAAACACATTTTTCTTAAGAGATGAAAAGTTTTAAAAGTATGGTTCCAACTAGGGTCCAGAAAAAAAAAAACCTAAAATATTTTATTGACTCTTTTTTTTTAAAGAAAAAATTTACTTTTGATAATTTTTTATTACAATTTGTTACAATATTAACCTGTTCTATAGAAAAGAAAAGAAAAAACATGTAGATTGAAAAACACTCAAATTTACCTTACAGTTGTCAGAACTTCCTACGGTACATGTGAAGGTTTGCAGTAATTCTGTTTCCACCTCTAATTTCTTTTTAGGGTCAGTGTGATATCTCATCAAAACCAAACACTTCAAGTAATCTTTAAGTATATTTGAAAACCTTAGCTAGGGTTGATTTTTCCTAAAAAAACCCAGAAACACAAAAAATGCAACTTTGCTACTTATTTTATACACATAACACAACCATTTTTAAACAATTTTTCGCCAGATCCTGAAGGTAAAGAAGGATTTTTTCTAGTTTCCATCCATCCACATTTTAAATACTTAACACCAGTTATTTCCAACAATAACTTTAATTGATTTTTTTTTTTACAGCAAATCAAGTAAAACACACAAAAAAGATTCTTTGGGCAAGAAATACATCCTGGATAAAAATGGTGGTAACCGAGTCACTGAGGAATTAAGTTCAAAATAGTAAATCAAAAATTTCCTTTTATTTATCATAAAAAAATCACTTTTATTTTAATTTGGCTGATTCTTTCAGGATCAGTTTTCTTAATGTTGTAGACATTTGGTCTGCAACAAGTATTATTTCCTAAGGCTAAAATTAAATATATATATTTATCTTAAACAGCAAATATATCAAAATATGACATCATGTCACTCCTTCTGGGTTCAAATCTCACATCTGTCCACATCTCAGCAGCAGTTGCTGGTCTCTTGCGTTTGTTTGTCCCCTCCTAGCCACACGGGGGCGCTGTTGATCTTGGAGCCCTGCGCTCTGGAGCCGGCGGCCTCCCCTTGCATGCCTCCCCCCTCACTGGCCAGGCGCTTGTGGATCTCTGAGGCCATGGTGAGAAAAGCCTTCTCCACGTTGTCGGAGCTCTTGGCGCTGGTCTCCAGGAAGGGGATCTTCAGAGAGGAGGCCAGGTCCTGAGGGCAGAGGGCTGGACTTCAGACGCACCAAAAATGTTTCTGCAACGGCTGTATTAGAGTGTGAACATGAGGAAGGCTCTTCTATAAATATATTTAGATACGACCTTTTTTCATCAAGATGTTATGGTTCTCTACAGATATCTGACATGTTATTTAACTCTTCTTTTTACCAAGAAAAATAAAATACCTTAATCTTAATAAATCATCTTATTATTAAATGAACACTTCAGTACCAGTGGACACCGCTCTAATAGGCCCTGAAGGATGCAGCTTGTCCTCCTCTTACCTGAGCCATGGCAGCATCCACCACCTTCTTACTAACAAGGTCAGACTTGTTTCCCACCAGCAGCCTGGAGACGTTCTCACAGGCGTAGCGGTCTATCTCATCCAGCCACTGCCTCACATTGTTGAAGGACTCCTGAAGAAAACAGCAGCTCTGACCACAACGTTCAAAGTTCTCTCCAGCCCTGATGGAAGCCCACTGACCTGCTCTGTGACGTCATACACAATGATGATACCGTGAGCTCCTCTGTAGTAGCTGGAGGTAATGGTGCGAAACCTCTCCTGACCTGCTGTGTCCCACTGCGGGCGTCAAGCACACAGCAACACACATTTTACAGCTCTAAAGACTTCTTTTAGTTTTTTCAGGAAAAACTGTACTTCAGTATCCATCTTTTCAGGCCCTCTGGGCATTTCCAACAACTTATGGATGTTCTCCATCCGTTTTTCTGTTCTGTTCGCTGAACGTCCTGAGGTCTCAGCGTCGTATCTCAGTGGCAGTCTAACCCGCACTGTGATATTTCTGCTCTGGGAAGTTGAAATTCCCCAAATTTCTGAATGGAAGTTAACTTGCCTGAAGTTGTAAATCTCAGTTTGTAAGCTAAAGAAACCCTGAGAAGGTTTTAAAACATGACCTGGGCCAGGGGTCTGCCACCTTCACCACTTAAAGAGCCTTTTGGGTTGATTTCTCTCCGACCAAAACACAATGTTACTTCACCCTTAAGAAAAACACACCACTGCTTTGTTTTTATGTGACTGTTACTTTCACGCTAAATATAAATGAACTTTTGTGTTTTGCATGAACACAAACAGAAATCCATCCATTCATCTTCAGAACTCACAGCTGGAGCCAACCCAGCTACTGTTGGGCCTGAACGGGTCACCAATCAGTTGCAGGGCAAAAGCTGAACTTTCAAGATAAACTATACATTTTTATAAATATGAAATCATTTTTTGTTGTGACAATGAGTCATGTTATTTCTCTCTAAAATTAGACATTATGTGCAACAAAGGATCATTCAGCTGCAACAGAGGTCAGAATAGGCATTTCCTCTTGTTATCCATGAAGCATTCCCTACTTACTACCACTGCTCTCAACCTCAATTAAAACACACAGGTGCTTTCATTTTTTTCTGATTATAAACTAAGTTCAGAAGGTCAAACAGTTTACCAAAGTTTTGCTTCATGCCAACCCATGTAGCCTCAGGTTGCAGACCCCTGACTTACGCGGACATAACACCCTGTGGCGTCCTCATTTCACCATGATGGACAGGTTCACAGCAAACCCTTAGCAAAAAGTAGTACTCCTAAAGTTCGTTTTATTATGCTTGAGTATAACAAGTATAGTACAGACCATGTATGTGTAGTGTAAGTATACTAACTGAATACTTCTTCAGACTAAATTGAAACATTTTAAGTTTACAAATAGATGGTATATAAAAAGTAAACTTCAAATATATTGTCTAACTTTTAGTGTAGGCTAAGTATACTTGTAGTACTCTTAAACAGACCGCTTTTCCTAAGGGTAGACTGCAGATAAAAAAGGGTTTATTTCTGACAGGATCCTCTCAGGTTCTAAAAAACAGACATTTTTTAATCTGTTAGCTTCTTAAATATAGATATGGTTCATTAAACCATCAGTCATGGCTACCCCTCGATTGAGATGCGTTTAATGGCGTCATTCTGAGGATGAGACATAAGCACCAGACTCATTTGACCTGTTCACGCACAGCTCGTGATTCTTACAATCTGCAGCTTCACGGTCTTCCCGTCCATATCGATGGTCCTGATCTTAAAGTCCACTCCAATGGTGGAGATGTAGCTCTCAGTGTATGTGTCGTCCTAAAACAAACAAAACCACATGAATGTTGGAAAGCCAGCATGTAGGTTTGTTTAAATTTTGGTTCATTTTTACCGCAAAGCGAAGGAGAAGACACGACTTCCCCACCCCAGAGTCTCCAATCAGAAGGAGCTTGAACAGGTAGTCACTGAAAAGATCAATTCAGAAGATCATTTTCAGCATTACATCTTTACTAAATTCACTAAAAACTAATGGTACAAGCCAGGTTTGGGTTTTAGCTGTTCATCACACACAGACATAATTGTAGACAATAAAAACATTTAAGAAAAATCTATATTTTTGGCTAAAAAATCTTAACTCTGCAGTTATCCTGATGCCTTTTTTGTTGTGATGAAAGTTTGGATGTGATGCTGCAGTGTGGACATAAATTCCTCCCTAAAGCCCCACTCAGGGCAGTAGATTTGAACATAGACCACAGACTATTCACAGAGCTGCCACTGAGCAGACGCCAACAATCTTTGGTTGGTTTTTTTTTTTGTTTATTTTGGAGTGTTTTGCTTATAATTTCACAGGTTTTGCTTTTGGAAGTTTATTTTCTTCCAGCCTACTGAAATACAAAACTACATTTCCCATCATCCATCTGGTTCCCACACAGATATTTTCTTAGAATATATGGAGCAGTTTTTTTATGCGCGCTGTGGGAAAATGAACAAATAACACTGAAATAGCAGGACAGCTGACAGTGCATCAGGGAATAATAAAGTTTAACCACTGAAATGTCCAAATGTAAAAGAAAAAGTTGATCTTTCTTGCTGTGGGAAACAACCACACAGCAAACTTACTTCTGTACTTTACTTCAGTCACACAAACAAAACACCTCGGTTTTAGAGGGTGGAGAATCATCTAAACTGGACTCCATCCTCTGGACTTTGCTGCACAACAGATCTTTACGTAAAGCAGAGGAAGACAACCTGCATCTGCAGCTGCACTGCAGCAGCTTTTAGCATTCAGAGAGACGCACTTACTATTCAGGATTCATGATCTGTGACGTCTGAACAATCCTGGAGATCAAATCCCAAATGGACGGACCGGCAGATTGTGTCTGACTCTGCGATCTTGTCCTCTGGCCTGAGGAAAGTCTTTGTGCTTTGGAGGTACCTGCCTTCTGAGCTGAGCGAAGAGCTGTCTGTTTCAGGTGCATCATTTATTAATAAAGATCCGCTCGGGTTTCACCGAGGACAGCACCTGGAACCGTCCGACTCTGAGACACACACCACACACACACACTCTTCATTACTGTACGGCTTAACGTTTTTATCCCAGTGGAGGTGTTGTCTGCTGAATGTCAGGAATCATCTGACCAATCACAACATCCGGAACAAAAGACAGACAGAAATTAGACCAGACCAAGAATTTAAACAGAGTTTTGTTCCAGAAAATAGACAGCACCTTTTAAAGAAACCCGACCTGTAAACAGTTCATCTGTTTTCCAGAATTTCTCTGGTATGGTATGTCAGTGTGTTTCTAACCTGAATATCACCTGGTTACCACTTTCGAGTAACCTCAAGTAAATCAACTGTGCCACAAAATAAAGGTCCACTTTCCCGTGTGTACCGTAGCCAGCACAAGAACGCTTGACCCCAAAGTATCGCTGCCTCCAAAACCACAGTCCATTAAAGCTACTAACCAGCCTAAACCCCGGCCCAAACCAGTCGTCTTCAACCATGAAGTACACAAGAACAAATGTATTCTGGGTTTTTAACCTTCCTCTTGGGTTAGGGTCGGAACTGACCCATTTTAAGTTTTAAAAGCATGAAAAAAGTACTGAAAAGAATTTGTCATTAACCTTAATCTCAACAAAAACAATTGTTTGTTTATCCTTTCAAATCTTTCTGATTTATTCTGCATTTTATTTGTTTGAATATTTAAGTTTTTTAATGGATAAGAAAAAAAAACATTGTCCTTTTCCTGATGCTAATATAGTAGGTCGAAACGGACCCCAACACCATTAATGTCACAACTGTAAACAAACAAACAAACAAACGAACAAACAAACACATATGTATGTGTGCTGTTATGTCCCCTCAGTGGTAGTATGCTTTGCTTAGACTGCTGCCCTCACAACCCCGTCCCGGATAAGAGCAGGAAGGTAAATGGATGGATGGATGGTGATACTTATTTAAGACAACCATTTTAATGTGGTTTCTATGTAGATACAATACCATTTTTTTTATGAAATTGAGAATTGAGCTGAAAAAATGGTGAAAAAAAGCCAGATCAAAAGAATGAAATGTATAATTTTCATGGATTAGGAGGCCTAACAAAAGAATCAAAAACTGTGGAAGATGAATCAGTTTTAGTAAATTTAATAGCTTATTTAAAATATGGATCAAAACGACCCGTAACCAAAAGAAACAGAAAGATAACACAAGAAGAAGGTTAAAGTTAGTATGACAATTTGTTTTTTTGTTTACTCATTTTGGATTGCAGCAATAAACAGCAGCAAATAAATAAAAATACAACAAAATAATTTTAAAAAAGAGATAAAAAAGAATACAAAAAAACAAATGTGAACCCAGGAGTTCTTCAAGGTTAAGGTGCGTGATGCTTTTAGAAGGTAACAACCACAGACCAATATGCGTTATTTTCTCCACAATGATTTCTTATCAAAGATATCTTATTGTGGACATTTAGAGCATTAAATGGACATATTTGCCCATTTGGTGGTTCTGGCTGCAGTCTGGTGTTCGGGTCAATCCCTCAGAGCCCAAAAACCCACGTTAAAGCGCGAGCGTAACGGTCCCTCCAAACACTCCACCTCTGTCATTTCTGTCCCTGACTCTTAAACAAACAGGTTCAGGATCAAACTGCCCATAAGTCATGTTGTTTTTTTGCTTCCTGTTTTCCCTTCAGGCCCTGCAAGTGCCAGACTTTAACGTTTAAAAAGTGACTTGAGGTTAAAGTACATTTGCCCTAAAAAGAATGAATCTTCCAGGAGTGTCTCCCAACCACACTCAAGTCTTTTCTACTCTCTGATTCCTTATCATCCATTTTGAAAGTATTCCTTCTTGTATTAATGTTCTTTCATCTTTAATGGGTTTGTTTTTGATGATTATTTTTCCTCTTTTACCCCTCCTGTCTCCTGTTTTTATTTATTTTTGTTATTATAAATCATTTTCTTTACTTTTAATCATCTATAAATGAATAACTGTTATCTTCCTTTATAATCCCAGCCCTTTTTATTGCCCTTGGCTCCTCTTTTCTTCAATCTTATGATATCCTTCACTCCTGTCGTCTTTCCTTATCGCTTTCATTTCCATATTTCTACTCCCTCCTCTTTTTCAGCACAAAGTGAAAGTGATCCAGTTTTATTCACCGCCGACTTCACTGCCTGACCCCCCTGGTCACGGGAACAAGCAGAGAGCAGAGGATTGTGGGACATGTGATGGCTGAGCAGCTGTGATGGGGTCAGAGGTCGGTGGTCCTGACGACGGCCTATTGCTGGGACAGAGGCGGCGGTGTGGTGGTTGCTAGGGTGGCAGCGGGCTTTGTGCTGCTCCCGACAGTACAGAGAGATGGGAAAACTGGGGGAAGGGACCAGGAGAAGAAATAAGACGAGAAAGAAAGTGACAATGAGGGAAGGAAGGTTAGAGAGCAAAAGGAGGGGTGGGAACACAGAGCAGAGAGAGAGGAAGAATAAAGCGTCTGCGCTGAGAAACCACAGAAACAAAGGAGAAATGCAAAAAACGAGAAGCAAACAGGTCAGGCCATCACTTCTGAGGTTCTTCATACATGAAAGACTAATTATCTTGAAATGTCAGGTTTTACCCAAAAAAAAAACAGCTTTGATGAAGTAGTGGAAGTAGAAGTATCCTAAAAAAATAAAAAAAATGTAGTATTGACCAGGACTTGCAACCATAAAAGTCTGTTTTTTGGTGTGTTCCCATAGGAACAAGAGCAGGAAATGACAGTGAAACTTCAGATTATTTGGTCAACAAAAGCAGAAGACTCAAAAAGAACAGAAATGGGCATTTTTGCTGGTATTGATGGGTTAAATTTGGGCCTTGTTTTTTTTGTTTTGTGTTTGTAATTAAAGCAAAAAGCTTGATAAGATCAGAATGTGTTAACGTTTTGTTTTGAAACCTTTGCTTTTACATGCTTACTTCCCAATAAATTCAGAATTATTTACTCTGTGTTGAAATTTTTTCCCCTTTAAATGGTGTAAAACAGAAGTACATGAACCTTTCAAAGTAAGAGCAGGCTGCTGAGCATTACTCTGTCTTCTGTAAAGTTTGTGGAGCAGTTTTATCAGCAGAACATGAGGTTAATGACACAGATCCTGAACACATCTGTGCTGCAGAAGCTGCTTGATGGAAGATAAAACTCTAGATGTGCAGACTGATGTTTGCAGAAAGAACCCCTGCAAGAAGGCAACTTCACGATGAACCCAACATGCTAACTAACAGACAAAGTTAACTTTTAAACATCGTTGGAAACTTCAGGTTAATGGTTAGGAAATAAAAGAAGCTTCATAAAAGGTTCTTGTTAGCGCACACTTCCACAATTGAGTAAGTAATGTCATGTCAGCTTCAGCTACAACAAATAAGGCAAAAATCAACTCAGTCAGAAAGCTTTTAAACCTGATATTATGAGAAGAAAATTTCATGATATTTCTCAAATCTTTGCATTTTGATGTGTGATGTAATGAAAAATTACAACTATTGGTTTTCTCTGCAGACTTGTGCGGGAAAAACATTTTGAAATAGTATTTTTGAGGTCAAATTTGAAATCTTTTCTTTCCATTGGGAATATTTGACACAGCGCAGCCAGCTTACTTACGGTGAACTCTGGTTTGTAAATCTGCTGGAGGTGGATTTTTGCTTACACTTACATCCTGAAAACTATCATACCATTTCTTTTTTATAATCCCAAGAAATTGGTACACTTTCAGTTCAAAAAATATCCTCCACTTTTTACAGGCTATAAAACATTTCTGAATAACTTAGCGAAGAACGGTTTTTGGACCTGCAGACAATGCTGTTATGACTCAGTTTCATGCTTTAACTACCAATTTTACCAGGCAGAACATTTTTTTTCAGATAAAGAAGCTAATATTTTACACAAAACCTTACATTCTCTCAGTTTCAGCTCTCATAGTTTTTTGCCCGATTTTTTACAAAACAAAATTGATAACATTTTCTAAATTAGAAAGAACAAAACAATAAAATAACAAATGTCATTTGATTTTTAACAAATGGTTATCTACCAGCCTTTACCTAAGTTTGAATAACCAGTGAAATGAAAGCTCATTTTGTGGTCAACAGGCTGAATGACTGCAGTTTTATCAGTTATATCATAAGCTGCCCTAAAGTTGTGTAGACAGAGAATCTGGTTTTATTGAGTGTGTTTTGTGTTCTTGTTGCGTTTGCATGTTTTAAACATTGGTCTGTGTGAAGGAGTAGAACCGGTCATTGTTTGAATCCCCGAGTCCTGAGGGAGGCGGGATAAATAGGTGCTTTTCACTATTCACCTTTCTTTCACTACCTCCCCCCGCCTCTGTCATGTTGGTTACCTCTGTGAGCGTTTTTAACATGTCATGTAACGTCTGGAACAGCATTGAAGACGACGTGTGAAAGAGTCAAATTTCTTTCAGTGTTTTACTGAAACTTAAATCGTGTTTCAATAATGATAAATAAATTAAACAAAAATGTTTTTATAGATGCAAACAAAACCACACAGAACTCATAAAAGACGCACTAAATAAACAGTTATTTATCATATTGCTTAAGAAACAGAAAATGCATTCTTTCATAAAAGCTATTAAAAAGATAACAGCTTCACCTGCTTAAAGTTGTTTTTCTGTTTGAAGAAAATATTCAGTCAACAGATTCTGATGCTGATATATGGAGTTTCCTCATTTTAATAAACTGTTTTCAGTTAGTCAGTTAGTCTGACTTGTGGGACTCCAGAGGCAGCTGACAGGTATCGGCAGTCTAAGCGAGCTGCGGCTCAGGCTGTAGTAGAGGCAAAAACTCGGTCCTGGGAGGAGTTCGGTGAGGCCATGGAGAAGGACTATCGGTTGGCCTCGAAGAGGTTCTGGCAAACCGTCCGGCGCCTCAGAAAGGGGAAGCAGCTTTCTGCAGGCACCATTTTCAGTGCACGTGGGGAGCTGCTGACTTCAACTGGGGTCATTGTCGGGCGGTGGAAGGAATACTTTGAGGATCTCCTCAATCCTGCTGACACGCCTTCTCTTGAGGAAGCAGAGGCTGAGAGCCTTGGGGTGGGGCTGTCCATTACCCAAGCTGAAGTCACAGAGGTAGTTAACAAGCTCCTCTGTGGCAAGGCACCGGGAGTGCATGAGGTCCGCCCTGAGTACCTCAAGTCTCTGGATGCTGTGGGAGTGTCTTGGTTAACGCGTCTCTGCAGCATCGCGTGGCAGTCAGGAACAGTACCACTGGACTGGCAGACAGGGGTGGTGGTTCCCCTTTTCAAGAAGGGGGACCGGAGGGTGTGTTCCAACTACCGGGGAATCACACTCCTCAGCCTTCCTGGGAAAGTCTATGCCAGGGTACTGGAGAGGAGAGTCCGGCCGATAGTCGAACCTCAGATCCAAGAACAACAATGCCGTTTCCGCCCTGGTCGTGGAACTGTGGATCAGCTCTACACCCTGTCCAGGGTGCTGGAGGGTTCGTGGGAGTTCGCTCATCCTGTCCACATGTGTTTTGTGGATTTGGAGAAGGCGTTCGACCGTGTGCCCCGTGGTGTCCTGTGGAGGGTACTTTGGGAGTATGGGGTCCGAGGAGCCTTACTCAGGGCTGTCCGGTCTCTGTATGACCAGAGCAGGAGCATGGTCCGCATAGCTGGCAGTAAGTCAGACCTGTTCCCAGTGCATGTTGGACTCCGGCAGGGCTGCCCTTTGTCACCGGTTCTTTTCATAGTTTTTATGGACAGAATTTCTAGGTGCAGCCAAGGTCCGGAGGGGGTCTGGTTCGGGAACCACAGGATTTCCTCTCTGCTCTTTGCAGATGATGTTGTCCTGTTGGCTTCATCGAGCCAGGACCTCCAGTATGCATTGGAACGGTTTGCAGCCAAGTGTGAAGCGGCTGGGATGAGGGTCAGCACCGCTAAGTCTGAGGCCATGGTTCTCGACCGGAGAAAGGTAGTTTGCCCTCTCTGGGTGGGTGGAGTGCTCCTTCCCCAAGTGAAGGAGTTTAAGTATCTTGGGGTCTTGTTCACGAGTGAGGGAAGTTTGGAGCGTGAGATCGACAGGCGGATTGGTGCTGCGTCCACCGTTATGCGGTCGCTGTACCGGTCCGTCGTGGTGAAGAGAGAGCTAAGCCAGAAAGCAAGGCTCTCAATTTACCGGTCGATCTACGCCCCAATACTCACCTATGGTCATGAGCTCTGGGTCATGACCGAAAGAACGAGGTCCCGGATCCAAGCGGCTGAAATGAGCTTCCTCCGTAGGGTGGCTGGGCGCTCACTTAGAGATAGGGTGAGAAGCTCGGTTACCCGGGAGGAGCTCGGAGTAGAGCCGCTTCTCCTCCAAATCGAGAGGAGCCAGTTGAGGTGGCTCGGGCATTTAGTTCGGATGCCCCCTGGACGCCTCCCTAGGGAGGTGTTCCGGGCATGTCCCACTGGGAGGAGGCCCCGGGGAAGACCCAGGACACGCTGGAGAGACTACGTCTCTCGGCTGGCCTGGGAACGACTCGGGGTCCCCCCAGAGGAGCTGGAGGAAGTGGCTGGGGAGCGGGAAGTCTGGGCATCTTTACTTAGACTGCTGCCCCCGCGACCCGGTCCCGGATAAGCGGAAGAAAATGGATGGATGGATGGATGTTTTCAGTTAAAAGAAAAAAACCTCTTCAGAGTGTGGGCGTGGCCAAATTCATAGTTTCCAAACAACATTTATAGTCAACATTTGGAACATGTGTTTAGAATTACATTTAAAACGTACATTTAAGAATTTGATTTGTTTTAAACTGTTTCATATTTGACAATCCGACTGTAATTTATCATCTACAATAACATTTGCCTTTTAGATTTCTCTAAATTTGAATGGCAAACAACAAATATACGCATTATGTGTCCAAAGCTGCATAACCTCCTATTATAACAGTAATATGCTTCCAACAAAAGAGGAAATATTTGTTTGCTTTGTTGCTAGACAGGAGAAGTTTAAATAAAAAAGTCAAATTAAATAAGCAAATTAATAATGAAAATTTGGACAAATGTTACTTAAAATTTCAATTAAAGTTTTTATTTGTAGTCTATTCTATTCTTTATTTAAGATTTAAATGACCTTTCCAGGTGTGTCCTACCTGTGGCTAACACAAGCTGGGATAGGCTCCAGCATCCCTGTGACCCTGAAAGAGTTAGATGGCTTTGAAGGATGGATGACTTCTATCCATCCTTCAAAGCCATCTAACTCTTTCAGGATGGATGACTTCTATAAGAATTTTACTTGTCGAATGAGACAAGATTGAGACAAACGTGAGAAAAGTTTTTTGCTAATTTTTATTTGCTGAACTTTAACATTCGGAGCCTCAACAGAAACAACGAGATCAGGAAATGACTGAAGACAAAGTAACAAGATCAAGTTAAAAAAGTGAAGTTGGGGAAATACCCCCATGAAGTCTTGTTTAAAAAGGACAATGGGCAACTAAAACAAAGCAAATATTTTGATGGAAATCGAGGCTTCACTCTTATTGGGTGAAGTTTGTACCCTTACTGCAGAAAACATTCCAGCATTCGTTTAAATTCCCCCTCTTCCTTTCACCACTACGGCAGGACTTTCCCCTGAAAAAGTCCCGTGGAGTTCAGATCCTCAGATCACTGCAGTCCTTGTCTGTGGTCAGCCGCACAGCAGCTGCAACAGGAAGACAGAAAATGAGGGGCTTGCTGTCTCCAAACAGCTCCTCTGTTCCTCTCAAGCCCTATATGTAAGAAACTGAAGCTCCAACTGTGACTCAGTTTCAACCTATTTAAAGCTTTTATCTGAGAACGGATGCGAGTAAACCCCTCAACCTTTAGTTCACTTAAAAAAATAATATTCAGATTCAAAAGTTTGGTATCGAGTTAAAGTTCAGTCAACTGATTGTGTCAATTATGGTGAAGATTAGGTTATTAGATCACATCTACACAGATTAAGATGAATTATAATCAGTTTTAAGTGAACAAAAGGTAAATAAGATGTACTTTTAAGGAATTACGTTAAAAAACAGCCCGAGTTCTCAAATTCAAACTGGTTAAATGACACAAAATAAAATGTTTACATCTTTAATCAATAGTCAGATTTTTGAATTGATTAACAAGTGAAAACACATTTAAAGATTTTTCAAAAATCCCTACTTTTTTAACTGTTTGATGGTTCATTGCAGACACCACAAAAAAGGACAAAATAACTGTCAAAAATTATGTAAAATAAAATGTGGTAATTACTTCCAATGACAAATAATATGAGCCAAGTGATGGAGCTTTAACAGATTAGCACACAATTTTTGCTCAACATTTACATCAATCCAAATAATCAAGAATTAATTTTAACAAACTATAAAAAAAATCACTTTAACATCAAAGATAATTGAAGTGTGTGGTCACATGATCTGGTGCAATGTGATAAGGGAACGCCTTCATCTGGTTGAACATTTTTGGATTCATGACTTTTTTACAAATCAACAGAAAACATGACTAAGTGGCAGGAATACGCCAATCTAGCCTGATCCAGAGCTGATGATTCAACATTCATCTGTCAATCAAATGACCACACCCACTGAAACACAATTTCAATCCACTGACTGTATCTGAAAACTGGAGTGAGTGAATTTGATGGTTTACTTTCAGCTCCAACCCAATGAAGTCAATTCAGTCGCCATATTTTTGCAATATGCTACGCAATATGTTATGCAATATATACGCCGCCATGTTGGGGCCAGACATCAGTACGCAGTGATTGGTCTGAGTAATTGTTCCTGTGGCAACCACTCTGGCCAATCAGGAGTGAGCATGCTGGATGTTCACACCCCTACCGCTTGAAAGCGGGCAACGCAAAATCTGTCAAACATTTTTCAGTATAAAACCAGAAGGCTCCACCTACTTTTATTGAGGCATCTGATTGGTCCATTTATTACTTGACTAAGTTGAACTAAAATATAATGAAAAAAATGAGGATTATCAAAAACATGTAAAACAAAACTCAGAGCAAGAATGGTTATTCTGACCAACAGAATGACTTGGTAATAGTTGTTCATTTCTTTCTTTTGTTTATTACATCATTTCATCATAGTTTGTTTTTGAATTAAGTCGGTGAGTTTATCATTGGAGTGAATGCAGACTGGTGCCTCTGAGGCCACCTAGTGGTTCATTTAGTACTCCGTCATGTCGAAGATTTAAGCACATTCATGTCAGCAAATAACACCAGCTCTGCGGCTTAGAGTGTCTGGCCTGAGATGGTGGGTTCAAATCTATGCCTGGGTCTTACCAAGAACTGAACATGGGGCCAATGGTCCCAGTTTGACCACGAGCAGTTTCCTGAGCTCGGCCAAGACTGCAGCTTGCCACTCCTTCAGGTAATACCGAAAACAAGTCTGACACTCAGGTATAAAACTTTAGTTTTAACCTACAGTTGAGTCTTTGTGAGAAAAAAAGTAAAAAAAAAAGTTTTATGTTTACGTACAAGCTCTTTCAGAGAGAGTTAGCCAAAGTGGGTCAAAACCGAGAAAAATGCAGGAAACACATCAATATTCATGAAACAATGTTAGAAGCTTAAAGACAAACATGAAAACATTTAAATGAACTAATTTATCTAATTTAACTTTTTGCACAAGATGGTATGTTCTCATGTAAGATAATAATATTTTATTTTGACTTGAAGAACCACACACGCCTTTTCATATCTGTGCACGTTCAGACCATGAAATGTAAAGAAGTTACAGACATATACTGAAAAATTTTTCATATTTGTGTTAACCTTGATTAAAAAAGTTTTGGTCCCAAGAATATATATATATATATATATATATATATATATATATATATATTTTTAAATCTGTACTCTACTTCAGTATTTTGTCTGTAGGTTTTTATCTCGTCTGTTTCTTTTACTTGTCTCTTTGCCTTTTTCATGAGCTCTCTTAGATTTCCCGCCCTTTCTAGTGGCAGCTGGTCCTCTGCCTTTTCCCGCCAACTCACCAGCTGTCCACACGGGCCAGAATTACTGCAGAAGTGCATGCGTGTGTGTGCATGCCTGTGTGTCTGTTTCACACAAAAGGCAGTTCCTTTCTGTGGGTTTCCATATCGGTCCTCTTGTCACACGTCACAGACAGGAAGGGACATGACATTCGCATGAAAAGACTACGACTTCAGAGTATAAGTACACAGAAACAGCACACACACACATAGTTTCAATCTGCAGTGCTAATCTTGATGCACCTGCTCTCCAAGGAGAATGTAACAGCTACTGCTGAATGTGTTTTCCCTCCATTTCAGTCAGTGGATAAAAATAGTCACTTTTCAGCTGCAGTGATTGTTTCAACAACTTACAGTGAAAAATCTTTAACAAATTAACTGTTAGATAAAAGCTTCATGAAATATTAAAAACCATGAAACATAAAACTGTACTAGTTTTTAATATTTGCTAACAAACAAACAAACAAAAAACTAACACAGGTGACAGATCTTACCTTATCTTGCTCGACAACAATCTTCAGTTTCTTAAAGGAATAATTTGAAATAAAATCGAAAACACAAGAAAGATCTTATTGCAGAAAAAAACATGAAGTGATTTTTGATCAAAGTACTAGAAAAAAATGGATTTGGATTTGCAAAAAAGAACTTGTGAGCATCCCTGCCCTAATGGATAATGAATAACAAAGCAGCAGTGGATGCAGTTTACTGTACGCAGGTGGTACTTGTTGAGTCACATCTGTCTTTGTAGATTTATGTTTATTAAAAATACAGCTGGAGAGATAATGATAATTTTTCATTTACTGTATTTTCCTCGCTGTTGGGCGCATGGTCAATGAATGGTGTACTTTCAATCTGACATCATAAACAGGGCGCACTGAACTATAAGACACATGAAGCACGACAAAAGAATCAGAGATAAGTCTGTCACTTAATCAGACTTTACTAACTGCATTTACAGTGGGAGCAAACTACACGTCAGCCATGATTCACGACACCTGTAACACCTTATTGCAACTCGCAAAAAAGGCTAAAACAAATGTTACTGTGACTACGCTAACTCTTGCTAGTAAAAAGTAAAAAAAAAACAGTTCAACGCAGCTACACATCTGCGTTTTTACAAAACACCCAACCTTCTATGCAACTTGTAAAAAAACCAAACAACTTGAAGATTTTTTCTATGAGGTGCTGTTTAATTGAAAAAAATGAAGGCTTTAACTGTGGCTAATAGTGCAAAAAATCTGGTTCATAAAGAAGATAAACTCTGAAGAAAACTTTGTTTGGTTTTTCTTTGTTCCATTTGAATTCAAACAACAGCTTTTGGCTGTTTACAAATGCTTCTCCATATTTCTGTTTTTGAGAGCTCTCCTTAAAAGAGGAAGACCTGGCCTATGAAAAACAGCTGGGAAAAGGAGAAGAGGTTATGCTGTGGTTGATTAGAAAGGATAAACTTTTATTTGTGCCTCAGTGGGGAAACCTGCACATGTGGATGGATGGATGTTGAGGAACATCAATGATTTAGTGGCAGATTCCAAATGCTTTCGGAAAGCACCATTTCAATGCTTACCTTCCAAAAAGTGCAAACCTCTTCCTTTCCAAAGCTAGTGAGCAAACTCAACCAAAAGAGGCTTCACATTTCATAACTTTTGAAAAAAAAAAAAACTGTGCCGATGCACAAACTTGACAGCGTTGTGACAGGTTCACAAACAGGAACACACAGCCAACTGTAAACCACATCCACAGATCTGGCTGAGCACTCCAACTGACGGCAGCTGTGTTCGTTAAGCCGTCTTTGCTCAAACACAACCGCACAGCTAACCACACACGCACACAACCACACACACCCGCTGCGTCTCATTAGCTGCTTAGATTATCAATGCAAAGCAAGGGATGCTGTCGAAGCGGCTAATCAGCTCCACGCTCGCACACAAACACAGCCGGGTCTCCTGGCTCATGTCAGCGGCAGACATGTTGACCCTGAGCATAAGGACACAGTGTACAAAGTGCTGCGTGTGTTTGTTTATGTGTCTGCCAACGGACCACCTCGGAATCACATGCACCTCTGTTAACCCCGTCTCTCCTGCCACAGTAATTATGTCACCTCATGTTTGGTCTGCAAGCATCCTGACAGAGGGCACGTGTGGCTGCCAAGGTGTGCACACCAACCCAACAACACTGCTGCCTAAGTGTTATGATGCTGAGTGTGTTCGCACTCACCTGAGAGGGAAGAGAGCTGCGTTTGTATGTTTCTGTGCATTCATGTAACGCTGTCACTTTCTGGTCCACAGCAAAAAAACTGAAGCAAATTATCAGCGTGGAGGACGCTCAACCACAGTTGCAGGATCAGACTAAAGTTATATCTCAGGGGTTGGAGACACTCCAGTTAAAATTGTGTTTTTTAACGTGTTCTTGTTGTGTTTTTCTGATGATAGAGGACATTTATAAAGAACTTAGAAGAAAGAAAAAGAAAGAAAACATCCATATAGGAAGTTTTTCTCTTTAGGTCACAATGAATTAAAAAATACAAACATTTTTGTCTCCAATCATGTCAACAACACCCTCAAACTCAATAACATACACACAGAGGCCTCCAAATCCAATGAAACTATTTGACTGACTGAAACTGGTTAGAATCTGGTTTTTAAACTGGTTTGGGTCTCTAACTTCTCAGAAGTTTCTGAAATAAGACTTGGTGCAGAAATGTTCGGTGTTTCCAGCCCCAGATCATTTAAAGTGTCTCCGTCTTCCTGTCAACACATAACTGAGAACAGTCCGTGCCACCATAAGAGCTTTCAGACTCATTGAAACATTGAGTCCCGTTTCCACAGTCAAGAACAATGAGACACATTAACGGGGAGAAGACTTGCTGAGGAAGAGTTAATGGGGTCACTGGGGGCCCACTGTGGAACACAGAATGGGGACAATGGGAATGCTAATGGTACAGTTCAGTGGACTGTTGCATTAACTCACTTGGATGGTGTTGCATGAAAAGAGAGCAGGAATTCCAAAGGGAATTACTGTTTGTTATGGTAATGGTTCTGTTAGATATGGCTGGATGGTTGTTCTCAGAGATACACTGGACGATGCTCTGGAGATCAAACCAGGAACATGCTTCCCCCCTCCCATACAGTTAATGGGGCTGGGGGGCATGTTCTTGTCATGTTATTGTGAATGGGGAAAAAAATGATTGTTCCAATCCTAGAAAGCGTGGATGGCAGATTGAGGGTTCAAGTCCACAGTCAGGTCAAACCTGCGATTCGATGCTTCCCAGCTTGACGGTTTTTATAGTTAGACGGGGGTAGGGTGGTGGTGGTGGGGGTGTTAAACCACTAAACGTCACCATGACTTACTCCTTCCTCAAGGAATGTGAAAAAAAAAATAATGAAGGAGAAATCCACTTACAGCCGGATTTGATTCCACAGAGACAAGAGGTTTATTTAAAACCAGGTGATCCTGCGGTAATCCAACATGACACCAGAAGAAGACATCATTAATTTTAACTGTGACGTTTTGCACTATCCCTTTTGAGAATTTTCAGATGGTGAAAAGCATCATGGGAGCTTTGTTGGGTGACTGCCCACATGCAGCGACAGTGCTTCAACATTAAAAAGGAGAACTTTTAACCTTTCTGACCTCACATTATTCTGGTTCACAGCCAACATTCCTGCAATACCAAAACGAGTCCAGCAGCCAGAGAACGTTTTAGTGGTTCAGTTCAGGAAAGAAACTTTGGAGCTGCGATGATGACAAGTTTGTCTTTAACTTTAGGAGAAAAAAACTCATTCCTATTTGGAATAAAATTTTTACAAAATATTTATCTTTGGTTGATTCCGATGTAGCTTTAGGGGATTCATAAATGTTCTTTTATTTCCACAAAATTTGCTTTAAGGAGGGAAATAAAACTAATATGAACAAGTGACAAGTTTGTGCCAGAATCAGAAGTTGTCTGTCAAAATGCAGCAGCCAATTGGAGCTAAAAATCCCTCCTTATGAGTGATTGTTGGCATGTTTTAAAAATGTTCACTGCAAAACAGGACCCTTGGAAATAAGTTCTTACCACTTTGGTATATTTTCTTTAAATACGCAAGAAAAATCTGCCAGTGGAGTAACAACAATGGTCTTACCAAGGATTCCCATTTCAAGGAAAAAATTCCAGTCACCAACCACACGTTTTCTCAAACTAAGATTATTTTGTTGTTGAAAAACTTTTTTTTGCTTTTCAAGACAGAAAAAAAGGTCTTCTTACTTTCTTAGGATTCTGTTTTTGCAGTCTTGTTGGCAGAGACATGTTTGCTATTTCTGCATCAACAAAAGTAAAAAGTCTCTCATAATTTGTTCCTTTAAGTGTTTAAATTACATTTATTTTATTTTCAGAAACTCATGTGTGCAGTTTACTATTTTACAGGATAAGTTAAATTTTTAAGAAGTTTGCATTTGTCTTTTAATTTCTATTAGTGATCAACTGATTTCTGTTCTCTTACTTTTTTTGTTGAAATTTAAGATTCCGATTTTAACGAATCATAAACGTACTGGGCATTAAAAACAAAGGGATGGAAGATACCCAAGAAAGAAAAAAGGAACAGAAAAAGAAACATAAACACAACAATATTTACAAGCACACACAGACAAAAACAACTACTGTAAATTATCAGTTTTATTTTTTAAAAGTAGAAAAATCATAGGTTGTGTCTGTGTAGTTTGCTATTTATCTTTATTCATTTTATTTGAAATGTACCCTCGTTTGACTCGTACAGGGTCGTTTTTGGACATTTTAAAATTCAAGCATAAAAACCCTTAAAAAAAGATTTTTTTTTTCAAGTTCACCATTTGCTCAGATTGAACAATCTTAGTCTAAATACACAAAGTGACATCTCAGACTCTACAGGCCTCAGGCATCCTCTTTGTTGCATGTTAAAGTTAGTAACCTGGGAAAAGTTTAAAAACATTTTCCCGTTTATAAATGTTTCCAGCATAAAACACTTTCTGCCAACACACGTTGAGGCACTCCTGTTGGAAGATCCCAGCAGCAGCTGCTGAGGAGACTGCTCTCATTGAAAGTTCTCCTCCAGTGTGTTCTTCGTAACAGAGAGCAGAGGCTGTCTGCAGGGAACAAGATCCAGTTTGTCTCACGCCCATGCACACACCTTAACAACTATCCACCAGTTGTGGCAGTTGACAGTTTGGCATTGGAGGTTTGTGTGTGTGTGTGTGTGTTAAGTGGAGCTCAACATTTGCTCTCACAAACATTTGCAGAGAATTTTTGAGTCTTCACATCTTAACAGCTTAACCGCTTTGTGTCTATTTTTAGGAGCATTTATCAGAAGCTTTCATTTGCTCACTGCTCCCGCTGTAGAACAACTGTATTCCTCACTAAAGTCACATTTTACTTCAACAACAGAAAATATTTTTGATCAACAGGAAATCAATCATATACAAGTTTAATGCAGATAAATATGTGCTTTTGAGTTCACTAGTGCAGTTCACTAGTTAACCACTAGGTGGTTTGACATACAAACAAGTTCACCTGATAAAAGAAGGTCCAACTTTAAAATAAACGAAGGTTCAAAAGCATAATGATTTGACCACAGCGTATGTTTATTTTATGAGTATATTTTAATGACTTGACAGTACTAAAAACTGTAAATGTTATAAAGTTTAAAAAACTAGAATCCTATTGCAAACCAACTGGGCACTTCAGACTTACCAGTATGTACAGTTTTGGTGTTCATCCACCAAAAGGAAATGTCTGTGCCTTGATATGAATTCCACTAAATGATTTAAAGTAATGTGTGGATTTTGTAAGTTGGACTATTATTAGCTGCTTTTACAAACAACTGAGGAACACTAGCATGTGTTTAGGCTTTAAAAATCGGTGTCGCTCAACAAAGCGGACTTACAGTCAGTAGGTGTAATCCCCAAAGTACAACAGCAAATGTTTCATAGCAGAAAAAATTGCTTCAAGGAAACGTTTTGCCTCAAATTGGGCACACAGGGAAGGAGTTTGGGGTTTTCTTTTTCATGTTGTTTTATAAAAGAACATAAAGTTATTTACTTGCTTTTCAGAGATCTTAAAGTCCCAATCCAATTTATTTCCGAAGCGTCCTTTTCCAGTGGTCTTTTATTATGATGATGCCGTTTGTAGACAGTAGCAGTTCATTAGAAATTCACCTCTGAGTTGTGAGCGAGACTGTTGACCTGGAGTAAGCCTGCCTTTATTTCCCATCATCCCTTTGTTTCCACGTGCTCCTGTGAGCTTACAGTCCCTCACAACCCCAACTTAGTATTACTGTTGCAACAAAAATGGCGAGCAATATCAGAGCTATCCAGCTGTACAGTTTTGATCCAGATTCCAGCTCAGACGAGGAAAACAAAGACGATCATGGATCCATTTGTCTGCAGGTGGATGCATCAGAATGGAGCGGAGCAGGGAGCTTGTGGCCCGCCGACTGAAGCACCTACGTCACAGCTACAGGTTTTTTCCATATGGATTTTTTTGTCTGCTCCTGATTCACAACAATCTGACCTTTTAACCTTTACTTTCTGTTCACACGTCCTCCATCATCATAAAAGTGCCACAAGAACATGTTAAAAGCACCCACTGATGTGGAGTTAGTCATTAACAACAATCTGAAGTTTGAGCTGCTTTTGTGGAAACACGATGACAGAAGACACATCTTTGCCAAAAAGGAATAAGATGTTTTAGGTAAAATCAATATTAGTTAAATGTCGTTTTATTGTTTAATTTGGTAGATGCCATTTAAATTTGAGGTATTAAACTTTTAAGATAACTCAGACAAAGTGATAACAACGTGGGTTCTAAAATCCTCAACGAAGGTTTTACTGCAAACAGTCAACTGTTGGAACAATAAACCCATGAGAATGAGAAATGCTCAGTCAGCTTTGATGTCCAAATTAATCTTTCTATTATTGTCACAGGACAAATGGGATTCTGCCGATTCTCTATCTGCTTGTTCTTTAAGGCGATTTCCAAACGAGGTGAAAAATAATGTATGGATTATGTTCCCATGGATTTGATGAAAGGAGGTCTTTATTGACCAAATGGCCCCGGGCTGGCCGCTCAGTCTGCAGTTGCATCATAGAGAGCAGCTGGCTCTGAATGGCCTGTGTGTGTTAATAAGTGTGTGACACATTGTCAGATTCCAGGAAACAGGAAACGGAGTGGCGGGAAAATCGTAGCAACCAGGGGTCCAGTCTTTTGTGAGTCCATAATCCAGTGGACGCATTTTAAAGCCCCGCCCCCAGCACACACAAAGATAGAAGTTCTTCCTCCGTGCTTTCAGGAAGAAGGACCAGCTGCTGCTTCCCTCCTTAAGTCTTAGCTGAGGAATGGAAGTTGGAGATTCCTTCTTTAGGGAAAGAAAAGGGATAAAAGAGTGCTGTGATGCGTTGGCTGAGAGCGCAGGGTGGGGGTCAAACGCAGTTGGTGAAATGAAAGGGGCCATACGGCGGCTGGAGGATCAGAGGGGGGAGAACTTGTAGACTTGATGACTGTGATACCATGAGAACGTGTGCAGAACATGTTCTTGAGCTTTAAAAAGAGGGGTTTTTTGCATTTCACACAGAACCAAATCATGTTTGCTTGGATAGCACATTTCATATTATTTTACAGAAAGAAATTAAATTGAAGTATAAAGGAAAGTCACAATTACGATAAGAAAAAAATGGAGTCAGGATTAAGAGTAGAATGCTGTCAGTGATCAAACACTACAGTAATCTGTGAAGAAGAGCTTTTATCCTGGTCTCGAACATTGTCAGAGTTTATCTAAGAAGAAGATTATTCCAGATTTAATTCCAGATTTTCCCAGCATGCCACTGAAACGTTGTTGTGTTTAGTCCAGACTCTGAGCACCAGCATCTGGGCCCAATCGAGTCCCAGATGGTTCTGATGCATCCACCTGCAGAAAAAATAGATCCATGAATGTCTTTGTTTTCCTTGTCTGAGCTGGAACCTGGATCAAAACTGTACAGCTGGATAGCTCTGACATTGCTCGCCGTTTTATTGCACCACAAATGTTAGGTTTGGGGGCTGTAAGCTCGACAGAGTGTGTAAAGCTTGTTTCAAGCAAACAATCTCGTCCACAACTCAGAGGTAAATTTCTAATGAACTCCTGCCGCTCCTCAAAAACTGTGTCCTGGAAAACGACTCAGGTTATTTTAATTTGGCCAAAACGACATAATCATAACTAAAGACCAATGGGAACGGTTTAAAAACAGATCAGAAGATGATCGAGGTGGGACTTTAACAGGTGAAGCTGCTGCAATAAAGTGCCACCTAAGCTGGATTTTGTTTCTCCAACAAACACAAATGTATTTTCTTACATATCTGGGTTTTTGCTGCTCTTTACAAAAGTTGTCGGAGGGCAGATAAAAACAAACATAATGAACAAAACTGCTTTGTGAAGGTAAACAGTCTCACATCCAAAAGATCTTCTAGATATTTATGAAAGAGTGGGATTGAGAAACCCCAAAAGACTTGAGGCAAATATGGAAGCACATTTTAACATCAGGGAAACATTAAACATTTCACAGAGAGTCTGCTGCTAGGTACCTGTCCTGACATCAGTGTTCATGGAAGGTGTTCATGCGCAATAACTCATACACGAAACTCATCAGCAGCCTCAACTCTCGCCATCATTAATCTTTGTGGTTTTTTTGTACATTCATCAACTGTCTGAACAGTTTTGGGCTTATCGTGACGGCAAATATTTCCTGGCACCTTAAATGCCCCATAAATCAGCGGTTACATCGGCAAGAGACCACAAGGCCTGTTCAAGTCAACGAGTTCATACGGGAACCCTGAGAGGACAGTTCCTTCTGTCTAAACTGAAACGCAGTCTGAGATAAGCACGAAGAAAACTGGTAATATTACATGAATGCAAACTCACTTTTTAAAATTACTCAGTTTTTCAAACATTCTTAACAATTCTTAAAACTCTAAAAAGGCACACGGACGGACCGGAAACTGTCTTTATGGGTTGAAATAAAATCTTCAACAAAGTGAATAAATTTGGCAAATCTAAATTTGATAACAACTTGACAACAAGGAGCAGACGTGATGATGAAGTTCAGTCAGTAGTTGTGTTCTTCCAGTAAAATTTATCGAGTTATCGTTTGACTAATGACTCAATTTGACTAATTATACATCTATTTAACCTTTCACCTACAAGGAAGTTTTTATGTTCAAAAACACAAAGAATAAAAAATAAAGAGTGAGGATTCATAGAAGAATGTTACAATCCAACTAAACAGAGGTAGTAGGTACGTTACAGGTAAATTTCCACTTTGGCAAACAAGCACAGCAGGTTCCAACTGAGGGTTTATCCTGGAAAGGCATTGAAAAGAGTCACTTGGAGGGCAATTCAGAGGCAACCTGATATGGAAAGCAGAGCTGAAGATCTGGCTTCCATGACAATGGATAAGCAGGTAGGAGATAAGATTGAGTTCTCAAAGTAAACAACCCACCAGCTTTGTGCAGAACATCAACACATATAAGAGGATGTACTTACAGCAATTCAAAGGAGGCACTGACGACTCGTTTCTGCAAACAATGACCCACCAAGAACTCATGGTTGTCCCGTCTGCACACACCAAACTTTTCCAAGGGTTTGAAGTTGAGATCTTTCAGAAAGAGAAAAGTTTAGTCAAAAAACTGAAATTTTCACTTTAGAGTCCAAGTGTGTGTTCAGTTTGTGCTTCATGCATCGATGGGGACTTTAGATTTGAGTTGCACTTGAACTCAAACTTCAGCTTTGGGACTTGTGAACTGTGTTCATCTAAATGTTCATGTGACATCACTGTCAGCTCCAACAGAACATGCCTGATTACCCAGTTTTTGGCTGTGTAGGGTAATGTGGAAACAACAGCTGAATATTGTTATGTGTCCATTCAATAATTTGAAGTAGTAGGACGACATAGTAAGAGGAACGACGTTTAAAGTTTGAATTTTGAGAAAAGACTTGAATTAAAACTTCAGACTGGAGATTTGACTTGAAGTGATATATAATTAAATATAATTGTAAAATGTAAGCTAGAATCTAGACTTCAGGAGAAATTTACAGGATGTTTTAGCAGAGAATGGCTTAAACACATCTGTTCAAATGTAAAAACGTCTCATAGAACACAGAAATCTAAAAGGATTTGACGTAAACTCATCTTTCAAAAGTAAGAACTTTGAGACATTTAGTTCTGCTTATCAAACACATTTATTCCAAGCTGCAGAAGAAGCCAACGGTCTGGTTTAGAACTGCTGGCTCGTCCACGTGAGCCCGGCTGAGCTCTGGTGCTGGATTAAACCTCGGAGGACAGTTAGATCCGATCGCTCCGCTCTGGTGTAAATGGGAACATACGGAGGAGCTTCAGGACAATGGAGCTCTTGTCATGCTGGGCTCCACAAAGAGGCCAAGACAGACTCAGGCGAGGGGGGCTCTTAACCACGATGGTTATGCGTTTGTCAGTGAGAAATAGAGGTTGTGTTTTGCAATTAGTCCATGAGAGTCCTACATTTGTGTCTCCAGCAAGGATTCCCGATGCTTCAGTCATCTCCACATCCCGTCGGATGCGTTTGCTGACAGATGTTTTCATCTGTTTGCCTTTGTTTGGCAAACCATAAAAGTTTAACAACCTCGCACCACGTTACTGTGTTATATCAGCATCTATAAAGCTGACCCTCCCAAGTCTTCAGCTCCACCCAAACCACTTCTAACTGACAGCAAACTACAGCCACCCTCAGTGATGAGCAGTAGAGGCTGAAATCAGCTTTTAAATCAAAGATTTGTTTGAATGGTTTCCTTCTCTGTCATTGGTGATCCAGGTGGGACCTCACAATCAGAGTGGGTTCAGAGTGTGTCCCGTCATCATTCAAAACAGTTAATCTTTATAACCATTACAGATAAAACTTCAACCAGTGTGACTCAGAGACAATTATTGGTACTAATTATTGTTTTCCAGATTCCTGGAATTTCAAGATAATCAAGCGTAAATGAAATATGTTTACAAACAAACAAGTAAACAAGAATAAATGTCCACTGTTGTTTTTCCACATCAAAATATTACATCACTGCTATATATTGAAATGTAAATAAATATTCTCCAGTTAAGCTACATTAAAGGCTCATTTATCTGTTAAAAGTGTGGACATAAGTCCTTCATAAACTGGTTGCCTTTTCATAAATATTCTTTGCAGCTTCAGAAGTTTTTTTTGTTAATATGTGAAAATATGGCTGCACGGTGGCGCAGTGGTTAGCGCTCCTGCCTCACAGCAAGAAGGTTCCCGGTTCAAGTCCTGGCTGGGGGACCTTTCTGTGTGGAGTTTGCATGTTCTCCCCGTGCATGCGTGGGTTTTCTCCGGGTACTCCGGCTTCCTCCCACCGTCCAAAAACATGCTTCATAGGTTAATTGGTTAATCTAAATTGTCCCTAGGTGTGGATGTGAGTGTGTGTGGGTGTGTGATTGTGACCCCTGCGACAGACTGGCGACCAGTCCAGGGGTGTACCCTGCCTTCGCCCATGAGTGGCCGGGTTAGGCTCCGGTGACCCCGTGACCCCGAAAGGGATAAAGCGGATTGGAAGATGAATGAATGAATGAATGTGAAAATATAAACTAAAGAAATCACAAAGTTACAGAAGTGACATGTTGCTTATCTTTTTCCAGCCAAGAGAGAATAAAGTTTGCTGTTTTTTAAGTAAATCTCAAATTTCTTTGATGATGAACATGTATTTGAAGACCCACTCTGATCATCTGTTGGTCTATATTCAAAGCGCTCCTAGAAGTCTTTATACATGATTACGCTTTTTTAGTCAAAATCTAAAACCACGTGTTGTTTTCTACGACATGATCTCTGCAGAGCGCCAGTAGTTCATAGGAAGCTCACCTCTGAGTTTTGGGCGGGACCATTGGCGCGGAGCAACCATCGACAGCCCTTTCCACTTAGTTACTGAGAGGTCTCTGTTTACATCCTCTCTCATTAACTTACAGTGTTAGAAAACTCTAGTTTTTGGAAATTTAAAAATAAGATTCTGCTCTATTTGCACATCATTAAGCCGAGACAGGAGAGAAGCAGTGCGCAGAATCTGGAGTCACCTGATGTTTTCATGTTGTTGGATGTTAATGTAAAGCCTTAAGCTGCGGTCACACCGAACACGATTCACGCGCCAAATTTGCATCAGTCGCCTTTATTTGGAGGTGCAGCAAATTGACTGCTGTAACCCTTTTCAAATACATGTTCATAAACGTGACTTCCCGGACGCGTGAGGGAGGAGCTACCGCCAAATATTTTTAGCCTGATTGAGACATGGATGCATTGGCTGTCTATCTCATTTAGATTAAATTAGGTTAGATTAGAAATGGAGCTCTACAAAAACATTGGTAATCACGTCTCCATGTCTGGGTTCATGAGATTATTCAGTCTCTCTCAGTACGGTGAGCTTCACCAACTATTGCAGGAGCTGCGTCGGAATGACGGTGGTTTCAGCTGTACTTCTGTCTGTGTGACCCAGTTTGATGACTTACTGTTCCGTATTAGACCAAAGAGGGGGAAAAAAAAATAGAGGAGGTTTTTATTATTGTCTCGATATGAAAAAGAAAAATATCATAAATTCAGGAGAATGATCAGATTCTACTCTGGACTCCACTGATCGCGTCATGGAAGACGTCATGGGCTACAGCTAAGTTCCAGATTCTTTTTCGCCAAAGTTCAGACTTTTTACCTCTGGACCGGCCGTGCCACCCAAATCATGCTGCTGCTGGAGCGCTGTGTCGCACTCAATGTGCCACAAGACCTCAGATCACGTCTGTACATTGACTTTACATTGAAACTGGACACCTCTGTTGCTCACATCCTGCCGGGTGTGACTGTAGTATCAGTCACGTGCACCCGTTTGGGGGTTGAACCTCACAGGGGCTGCAGGTTTTTTGGTGTTTGGTCCTGTGGAGGATTGTAGAGAGAAGCAGCTGCATCTTAAATCTTAAAGAGAGTGAAGGTGTGTCTCGCAGTTCCCTTGAGACTCGTCCAGCCATCTCATAGGACATCATAAAAATTGACCTTTGTTGTGCCAGTGGTAGGTGTATCGTGAAGTGTTTGTAAAGCTAAGGGAAGTTACACAGCCTTATGACGTATTGGTGATGCTGTCATACAATGTCCTTACGCCACACTCTAGACATTAGAAAGGTGTGAGTACTGGCGCCTGACTGAACGAATATAAATGCTGCACGTGGGGGTGTGCATGTGATTCATAAGTGCGTGTAGGATGTCAACACAAACTACACTTTGATTGTCTAATCTCCTCATTTCTACGGTCAGGCTGCATGCAAAGATTGTGCATTTATCACGTGAACAGCACTTATGGGCTCCTTGCACAGTCCACAGGATTTGGAGGCTCTGAAAGATGAAATATCCATAAAACAAACCCGCATCCATACAGGCCACACCTGCAAGAATAATTCGAAAGACATGCCTCACCTACTTCCCCCTCACTTACTCTTGCGTGTGGTATAGCTGTCCACTGCGACCTGTCGACCGCAGCATGCTCGAAGACAAAAATGTGCATGAACATTTTCTCTCTCCAGGTTCACTGAGCGGTCTATGACCTTGATGTTTCATGCAGGCCAGCTGCCCGTACAGGTTTGCCTGTTTTTCACGTGCAGACAGCAGACAGTAAGGGCAGTTGGGACTCAGGCTAAAGAAGCACAGCTGCGTGCCAATACCAGCGCACGCGGTACGTCCTGATAAATGCATCAACAAACAACCACAACAAAGCACGGCAAACTCCCCACCCACACAGAGACACTGCAAACGTCCCACACCCGCGGACAGTTAGACGGGCTTATGTAAGAACAGATGCAGTTGCTGTGTCACACACACGGCCAGACCACAACATCGTCTTTATTCTCTTGGGCCAAACACAAGTGGAAATGGAGGTGGTGAAAAAAACTGAAAGATGCAAGAAAAAAGGAAAGAAAGCAGAAGTCTGTTACAGAAGGAGTCCACCGCAGAGAGGAAGTCCCTGCGTTCAGCAGTTTTTGAGGTGATGCACTGAACAGCAGCAGACCGTGTCAGTGCCACTTTGTGATAAGACGCGTCTGTTATGAGTTTACAGTTGCTAATCAGAGAACAGATCTCTGACTAGAATGAAAACAGCATTGTAAAATGGTCAGAAAGTTCAGCTAAAGTTTAGTTTTCAGGTCTCTTTTCATGCCTGGAAAACTCACTAGTGAGGATTTTCAGGCTGAAAAAGTTTGTGATGAATTACAACGACATGAATGTTTTTAACAGTCCTCAGTTTTCTTCAAGTCAAACATTTAATTAACTTTTAACATGTCCAAACAAACTAAGCAACAAATTTTCTCTATAAATAGTCGAAATATTGGTGCTGGTGTTTGAGTTTTGTCCGTGGTTTCAAAAATGTTTTTAGCTTTGACATTTTTAGCATGAAATAAACATGCAAGAGTTATATTTATAATTATATAGTTAAAGTTATATATATAATATCCTCTAAATAAATCCTTGTAATATTTTATGTTGTTTAGCGGAGATTCTCTTTTTTTGTTTGTTTTACACATTTTTCACATTATTTTCACTTTTACTTTGCTTTGTTTTTGAATTGACATGATCTGACGTTTGGAACCATTTCTTAGAGGAAGTCCGCCTTGGTCCAAAGGAGCATCAAATGATTTTTAAAGAGCTGAAATTTGGTCAG
Source organism: Adrianichthys oophorus (assembly GCA_036245035.1). NCBI lineage: Eukaryota > Metazoa > Chordata > Actinopteri > Beloniformes > Adrianichthyidae > Adrianichthys > Adrianichthys oophorus. The sequence continues at coordinate 2,583,313 of BSAI01000072.1, read as the reverse complement.
AGTTGAAAAGCTCATCAGTCTCTTCTCCAAACTGTACATGATTGTGTTGTTAGATTGGTTTTAATGTTTTTGAAAAACACTTTTACAGTCTCACTCTGATCATCTATTGATCAATTTTTAATGCATTCTCAGTGGTCTTTTAACTGTGATTATGCCGTTTTTAGCCAAAATCAGATAACCTGTGTTGTTTCCAAGGACATAGTTTCTGCAGAGCAGCTAGAGTTCATTAGAAATTTGACTCTGAGTTGTGGGCGTGACTGTTGGTACGGAGTTAGCCAACAGCTACTCTTTTGATGCTAGCATAAGCTGGCTTCCAGACCCTCACACCACCGACCTAACACCAGTGGTGCAACAAAAATGGTGAACAATATCAGATCTATCCAGGCGTACAGTTTTGATCCAGATTCCAGCTCAGACGAGGAAAACAAAGATGTTCATGGATCTATTTGTCTGGACGTGGATGCAGCAGAATGGAGAGGAGCGGGGAGCTTGTGGCCCCGCCCAGCGTATTTTCAAACCACAAAAAAGATTTTTTTCAAACCGCATTTTCTCGTCTTCTCCAGATTCACAAGGACTTGAATAAAGAAATACTCAGGTTTTAATTTTCATGATATCATTAAGAACATGAGAAAAATGTCGCAAGAACATGTTAAAAAACACCCAAACATTCTTTTCTTTGAGGTGCCTGGAATTGTGGGAAATGTGGGCCAACAGAAGTGATGGGAAGCAGACGTGCTACGGTTTGGTTCGGTTTTCTGGAGGAAGTCCAGGAGCTCAAAGGAGAATCAAATTATTTCAAAAGAGTTAAGTTTGTTCCTCAACTGATACCAAAACAGTCAGAGTAGAAAAGCTCATAGGCATCTTCTGCAGTGTGCCCTTCAAACTGCACCGCTGCGGCTGGTTTGATTGTTTTTATGGTTTCATTTTTGAAAGTCAGATTGAAGTGATTTGAGGATTCTCACAGCTTCTCTGGACCCCTCCTCCACACACACACACAAATAGGGTACGGTAGTGAATATGTTTGGCATTTGGGGTGCAGGAGGAGAGCGCTCCTTCAAAGATTTGGTCATGAATGGGCAGAAAAGTAGCTCATTCAGGCCCCCCTCCTCATCTGAGCCCACCCTGCCCCCCAGCACACAATTACAATACAGAGACCCGCGCCCCCAACACACACTGCCCCCCTGCAGCACACAAACAAGGGGTGGGGTCAGTGGGAGGGTTTCCCCATCTATTTAAGGAGATTCCAGCAGATGGTTGAGGAACTTTGCTCCAGAGCCTGGCAGGTTTTGGTTCCAGCTCCTCATCGGACCATCTCCCTCTGCTCCTCAATCAGTCAACTTTGGCAGAACAAGAAGCTTCTTCAAAACTTGTTCTATTTATCCAGAGAGTTTGATCTGGGTTCTGCTGCAGGATTTAGCAGCTTTTTCTCTAAGCAGGGAGGAAATCATGCCTTCCGACTTTCTCACACCTTTCCTAGAAGTGGATGAAGAGTTCTGCAAGGTAAACACAACCTGGGTGTGCAAATCTGTATCATCTGTAAACCATGTGGTTGATTTAAAATACCAAGAATTACTCAGTTAACTTGCTGTTATGACATTTTGTTGTGAGAGTTATAGTAAAGAGGCTGCAGAAAAGTGTTTAAAACCACAATTTTTAGTCTCAAAATGGGCTGGAATGAGGAGGATTTCTTAAGATACAAAACTACTAAATGAACTAACTGTGTAAAAGTCTTTGAAAGGAATGATCAAGCTGATCTAGAAACTTTTCCAAACTTTCCAATTTTGGTGCGCCAGGAAGTTAATCTTTTCTGTCTTTTTGTGTGACAGAATCTCCGTGGTCTGGAAGCAGCAGATGGCTTGTCCTGTAGCTCGCAGCACAGAGTCCTCGGCTTTCAGAGACGCCATTCGCTCTGCCCCGTGACCCTCCCCAACTCCAAGTTCAACAGCAGCTCTGAGTTGGTGGAGTCGGCCTGCTGGGGTCTCAGCCTGGCCCCCCACCAGCACTGGAGCCGCGAGCTACCTCGCTCCTCGATCAGCCACATCCCCTTCAGAGTGGACCGCTCGGTCAGCATGATCGAGGGCAGAGCCGACAAAAGTGTGTCCCCACCTCTGCTGCTCCCCCCACCGGGCCTGTGTGTCAACAACAACTCTGTGACCTCCCCCAGGGCGCCGGTGCCGCCGCCTCACATCTCCACCCGCTACAAGACCGAACTGTGCCGCACCTACGAAGAAAGCGGCTCCTGCAAATATGGCGCCAAATGTCAGTTTGCCCACGGCCTGGACGAACTGAGAGGCCTCAGCAGACACCCCAAGTACAAGACGGAGCCGTGCCGCACCTTCCACACCATCGGCTTCTGTCCGTATGGCGCCCGCTGCCACTTCATCCACAACGCCGATGAGATCCAGGCCGCTCCTCAAAGGCAGAAGCTGAGGCCTCCTCCACTGCGCCACAGCTTCAGCTTTGCGGGCTTCTCCTCGTCCCGCCACACCTTCCAGCCAGTGGAGTCCCAGCCTTCCTCCCTCCTCTTCACCCGGGCCTCCTCTGTCTCCCCTCCTCCATCCTCCATCGGGAGCCCGGAACTCCTCTCACCTCTCTTTCCCGAGCCAGGGAGCCTCAGGCATTGCCCCCACCTCTTTACTGGCATCCATGACCTGTCAGGAGATGGAGGTTTCTCTGCTGTCACCGACTCCACCTCCTCCACCAGCAGCAGCAGGTGCTCCGCATCCAACTACAAAAACCTCCACCCCCACCTCCCCCAGCCAGACTGCCTCGGCCTGCAGCGCAGCTCCTCGGCTGACTCCCTCTCAGAGGAGGGTTACACGTCCTCCTGCTCCCTGAGCTCCTCCTCCAGCGGCACGGAGTCGCCAAGCTTTGAGGGCCGACGTCTGCCCATCTTCAGCCGCCTCTCCGTTTCAGATGAGTAGGGGAGGCGTGCTGAACACAAATTTAAAAAAGGGCTTTTATTTCTTCTGAAATCGGCCAACTAAGTTTGCATATTGCATTTCCCAGCCAGCACCGGTGGTGCTGCTCAGTGTTCGTCCAGTTTTAGCCGACTCCCTTAACTTTGATGCCTTCTGTCAGCTTTTTTCGCCCTCCTTTTGTATACTGTTGTATACCCTTGTTTATAGAAATAGGGTGGGCCTGAACCTTCCCCCCTCAGGATCTATTAGGAATAAGGGTGTTGACCAACTGTTTGGTGTCATTAGTTTGTGACTTGATTGTATTTTGTTTATTTTTTGACCTGAAAACATCATGGGTACCAACAGTTACCAAAGTTCCCCCCGGTTAGTCTGAACCCCTAACTGCAGTGGTGTGTATTTTCTCATCCTAACACCGTATTTATTGTTGTGAGATGTTGTGATTGTGTGTCCCTGCTTGTGCAGTTGGGTCCATGCTTTAAAAAGGCCTGTAGAGAGGAGGGGATGGGAGGATGAGTTTTGGCATTCTGCATTCATGTTGCCTTATTGGTCGAAGGGAAACTTCCAGGTTTCTTGGTCTCCCCTCCTCCCCGATCAGCCTGAAACGACTGGAATCACCTTTTTAAAAAAAAATAAATATTGGGTAAAGACTGAACATTTGGACCGTCAGAAGCAGATATGTTTGTAAAAAATCCTTTATTTTCATCAAAAGTTGGACCCTTGACCTGCTGTGTGTGCTAGTAGGTCGTTGCACGCCGTCTAGATGGAAAGCTCTGGAGCGGCAGGAGAAATCACGTGATTTCATTTTTAAAAATCTCATCTTTTTATTTTCCTGAAATCCACTCTACCTGCCCTCCTAGAGTTCACACGGGCTTGTTGTCTCAGTGTTGTGTTTTGACAGCAAGATGCTTTTTTTTAACTCGTTAACTTAAAGTTCTATTTATTTTGTTTTTTTTAATAAAAACAAAACCTTTATTGTGTTGTTTGTTCCACATAATTTAAGTGCATCTATTGTTTACATTCCAGCGGTTATGTCTGTAACCTTGCTTTTTATCCTAATATATTTGTTCATCTTCATTTCAAAATAAAAGTCTTGAATCTATAAAACTGATCAATTCTTTGTATTCACAGAAACATTTGGGTCTTTTTAACTGAAGTCTTAAAATAATCCAGGTAACAAGGCACAGGGAAGTGGACAAATACATCAACAGATATTTCTGAGAGGTCCCTCCCAGAATTTACTAAAACCATCAAAAATATGGAATTGAACCAAAGGAAAAGTTCTGCAACCCTAAAACTGGATCATAAAAATCAGATCATTAGCTGACAGCAAAAGAATGTCACTGAATATTAACAAAACTTTACAAACCTATTGGTCCTCCTGACAAATACAGTAAAACAATCTGTTTCAAGAAAGACCTGCTCTAGCTACATCTGCTGTTAACATACTGAAGCTCGGCTTCCCGCACAGGAAAGCTAGCTGAACTCAATATGGCAGCAGGATTTCATGAAAGCATCTTCATCTTCCCCCTTTTGTAATGAAACCTCAATATTTTACATTTAAATCTTTTTGCGTCTTGAAAAACCTTGATAAAATTGGTTTCTTCTTGGTACTACCACAATGCCTCAGCATAAGGAGAGCCAATCAAAACTCGCATCATCATCAGCATCATCATCAGCATCATCATCAGATGCTTCTTTCATGCTTAAATAAATTCATTTAATTAGTTTAAAAGTTGTCTGTGGCGCTGTGAAAAACAGTTGACTTTTAGTTTTTTTGCACATTTGTCAGTGATGTTTTTCAAAACTCAGGGGCAGTTTGACATCTTTATTTATAAAATAAAATAAATAAAAAGTCACTCCATTCTTAAAAACAAGTTTGTTTCCTTAACTGAAAAATAAGAAATGAAAAAGCCACAGAACCACTCTCTTACATCAACATACTGAGAGAATTGTCACTGTATTTTATACTAAAATTGCTATTTTATGTTTAGAGAGATGGCACAATCTCATTGTATTTTATCTTACAATGACAAAAAAGGCAATTCATTCAACTACCCACCAAAATGACCTAACGAGGACGCTTGAACGAAGTAGAACATGGACAGAATCGCAGACCTAAACATCCTAAATAATCCCTAAAACTTTGGAATAAATCTACTGTGACTTGATAAGGCCAAAGAGGAACTTACTGGAAAGTGAGTTTTTCTCAAACTGATACAGACTTGTAGAAAAGAACATTAGAGGGACAATCAAAAATGGTGGTGGTGGTATGATGGTTTGGGCCTGCGTTGATGTTTAACCCTTTAATACTGGATGCAGCAGTGGAATAACAAACACTTTTTTAGACTATTGTAATTCCTCGACCATTTATGCACTTAACATAGAAAAATGGATTCTGAGATTCTGCAGAAAAGCAGTTTTGCGCCTGAAGTAGCTGAATCAGCTAGTTTATGTTAACTGCGTCAATAGTTGAAGAATTTTGGTAAATCAAAGAACGTCAACACTGGAGCTAAAGCTCTGGTGCAAAGGGGTTAAGGAGGTGGATGACGTTACTAGAAATGACGTTACTAGAAAGTCTTAAGGAAGTTCTGGACCTCAAACCCAGGAGCCCTTGGGTTCTGCAGTAGCAGGTCTGAACAATGTCTGTATCCGAGAACTAGATTGAGAAAGTGTGCCGTCATCCAAAAAAAAAATGGCTTAGTTCTGGCTCCAACCAAATTAAGTCAATTCAGCTACTCTGTTACTGTGTGACACAACTTCATGGGTTGGGTGACGTTTACCCCCAAAAATCAACGAAATGAAATAAAAAATAATAATTTTAATAACAGCTTTTGGTTTGTTCACGTATGAGTTAACTTCAAAAAATCCCACGAGATGTGTATGTTTTGAAGTTTATTAGAGGAGCAGCGAACCTGAAGCAGCAGCAGCCCTGCAGAGCGTTCCCACGAGCAGCTCTTTACCATCATCTGACACAAAAGAGACCAAGATTAACTCTTTCTCTTCCTTGCGTCCAGGGAATCTCCCGACCCCCCCCATCTGAATGTGTGGGAAGAGTTTTGTTGCAGCACGTCTGAACAGACCAATTTCTGGTGGGGAGAATGTTTGGGCAACAGATGCTTGAACAAAGACTTCTCTGCACACAATGGCACACTCAGATACTTGTGACTGATTTCCATCTATTCACAGAGCGGGGCAGAAGTTGAGATCCTCCCCCTAGAGTGGGCATGTGTTTGTTTTGGTTCAAAATAACAACAGTAAACAGCATAGCACGGACATTTCCTTGCTTTGAAATATATAAACTTTATTGAAGCATCTTTCTCAGTATGGATTTGTTTTTTTATTGCTCGTCTTTTTTTCACCTGAAGACATTTTCATTCATGTTTTTATTACCTATAATCAGCTGTTTGTGTTTGATGGAGCCATTACTCCTATGGAAGAATTTTTTTAGACTTATAAAAAAAAACAACAGGAAGTTAGTAATTATCAAGAAAGCAAACGATAAGAAGTTTTTTAACATAAAAAATCCTTCAAATTAAGACTGAAGTTGTGGTGTGAGTTCCTCTGATACTGCTTTTGTGCACTAAATCATAAAAATGAGGAAAGCATTGACTGTGTGTGTCTGTGTGTTTGGGGGGGGGGGTCCTGTGTGCTGGCATTCAGCTGTTTTTAGGCTCCGCTCAATGAATAATGGTGGAGTGAAGCAGCAACACGCCGTCCCGCCCCCACGCCTCCTTACCATTCAATGCCTCGGCTTGTGTGTGGGTTCTGCGGGACCCCGAAAAGGCCAAGGGCCATCCATCCCCATGCAGCCCCTGCGGTCCCTCCTTCTCCTCCTGGTCATTGTGTGTCCCTGCTTTCCCTTTTCAGCTTCACATCTGTATGCTAATGCGGCCCAACGAGAAGGACTGCCGGCTCAAGGGGGCGGGAGGCCTCCCTGCGTGAGGGACGCAAACTGTGAATAAAGAGATTTTGGGAGAATTCAGCAGCAGGGCTGGCAATTCACTGAATACAAGGAGGAGGATTGATTAGCCTGAATCTTTGAAGGGAAAGTATGAGGTGTGGAGAAAATTCAGAGTAAATGAGCGGGAGATTGTCGGTTATCCTTACACAGGACGGGGGGGGGGTGATTTCTCTCCGTCCCTGACTCTGCATCCATGTATGTCTGGTTCTCCTGGTTGGAGACTGAGACATACATGAGACTGGTTTTACGGCTGGATAGCTTTGATATTGCTCACCATTTTTGTTGCCACTAATGTTGTTTGAGCTGTAAGCGAGCAGGAGAGTGCGTAAACAAGGAGCTCTCAAATATGGGTCATGGAAAGGGAAGGCAGGGTTACTTCACCTCAATAATCGCTCTCTCGAGCCAGAGGTGAATTTCTAATGAGCTCCTCCCACTCTGCAGAAACTACATCCTAGAAAACAATACAGTATTTTGATCTTAGCTAAAAACGGCATCATCATAATTAAAAGGCCACTGGGAATGCTTTACAAGAGAAAAAATATATTTGCACTGGGACTTTAGGACAGAAATGTATGTTTTACTTGTTTCTATTTTCATCAGTGTTTGGTGCATTGTGGGCGGAGTCATTCTAGACTTCCTTGATTTAGCAAACTGTGCTTTGTTGTGTGTCTGTTTGTTTTTGAGAAACCTAATAGGTTTGTCGTGCTGAACGCAGCTTTGTATTTTCATCCACTTGCCATACCAACCGAACTGATAATGCAGTTTGCTTTTGGGATTGATTTCTGTTAAATATCTCCACAAAGCAGACGTGCTTTTGTGTGCCTTCTGCTCAAACAAGCGACATATTCTGCTACTCTTTACATCAATAACATGTTGTGATCCATTCTTTTACTTGGGTATTTATATATAATAAGAAGTTGAAATCCACAGTGCTGATCAAAATTTTGAGAATAAAATTTACATCCAATTCCTGATTGGAATTCAACATCCGATTCTGATGATCTGAAACCGCATGATCGGGCCTGATTTCTAATCTTGTGATCAGATCAGGACATTCCTACCTGGCTCTACTGATTCTCCTTTACCAACAAAACACAAGCAACTTTGAAAAAAACTCATAGTTCTCCTGTCAGGCGTCACCAGCAAGACCATGATGAGTCAAAACAAACACATGCTGCTTTCAATCTTTCTTTTTCATCCACTAAGCTTCCTGAATTTGGGGATTTTGTACACTAAAAAACATAGTTTAGTAATGATGTTGCAAAATTGTTGTCATGATGTTTTTTGTCCAGTTTCATGCTCACAGCCTTCTGTTCTCGGCTTCAGAGAGGCAAACGTCTGCGAGCAGACAGAGCGCTCAATGGCAGCAAAGAAACAAACCGAACATAAACGCACTGCGGCACAGAACATTTATAGCCTGGATGCTCTTAGCATGAAGGTGAGGAAACATACAGTACCATGGGAAATATCATGAATTGATTTTTTGGCAGAAAAGCGAAATCCTTGTTAGAGGATGAGCTCCGCTGCTTCTCCAGAGTCTCTGAGTCGATAGGACTGGCAGGAGTTTATGCAGTGACCTCTTGACCCTTTAGTATCTCAAAGTTATCTTCAGTTTATCTCCAGTTGGTGGTTCAACCATGCAGATGAATTTTTCTGCAAATGGAGATGCTGATCCACAGCATCTCTACTTGCAGAAAAATTCATTCTAAGATGCTAACTTACATGCTTCTGCTGTGAACCAGGTGAATTCTAAATTATTCAGGAGGTTTTTAAGATAAATATACTCACAAGAAGAATACCCTATTATAAGAGTCAATTGATTAGAAATTACATTGGATGAATAATAGCACAGAAAGACTAGAGACTCCTTGAAAATGAAACAAATTGATCTTTTTTTTAAAACAGCAATATTAGCAACTAGCTTGTCTTTGCTCATAATTTAGTAGATTAGGGACATTTCAGAGGGGTTAGGGTATATTTTCTGGGTTTGTCAGAAGAAAGCGAATTGGAGGAGAAGTAAATCTTCTGTTGTCTCTTGTTGTGAAACAAACAACATTTGACAGCTTCTGTCTCAGTGACACATGAAACACTCATCCTTCACGTGAGATGTCCTTCCTTACTGTCACTCACAGTTTTTTGTTCTATTTGTTGACACAGATTGTTGCATACATGCTAGTTTTGCTGTTTGTCTTTTATCATTAAACTTCTTTTGTCCTGGTGGTGACATTCACACCGACTTTTTATTTTTCAAATAGATTTTTAACTGACAGTCTAATTCAGCTTCTTAATAAAAGACCAGCACAGACTGAAAATGCATCAGACAGAACTTCCATCATTACTAGGATCATCATCTAATATAGTCCAGATTTTTCCGATTTAAGAATTCTATCCTAACTGAACACTAATAGACATATCAGTGTTCAACAGATTACATGGAAGAGTTTTCAGATTAACCCTCTACTGAGCAAGCAAAAATGAACATTCTGGTTCTTTTTTTGTCATTTGTGTTTTACTTTTGAATTGGCTCAGTTCAATATTTCCAAGACCTTAAGGATTAAGTGCTGATCTTTAAAACCAGTGAAGAGCTTGATGGAAGAGGTTTGAATTCGCAGCCCTGGGATGTGTTTCTGAAACTTTGCATTCCCATGACCACATGTTGAAAGATCACAGTCCGTTTCCAAAAGAATATGCAACGCCTTTACCTGCTTATCTGATGAGGAAATAAACAAAGGAACTGCCCACACCTGAGCATAAAAAGGCTTTTCAGACAATTGTCTCATCTGAGCCCCTAAAGGCAGTGTTGCCTATTAAGGCTGCTTAAGTCTCCAGGTTTGCCTCTCAGTAAAAACAACAGAAATGTCGCTTCAAATGATGCATTTTACTGTCCTTTTACAGTAAAATACACATTTTTTCAAACATGTTTTCCTGTAAAGCTGGTAGATCCGACAAAATATAGATAAAACACTTAACTCTGTCCTTCATTGTAGTTCATGTGTCCAACACGCCTCATCTGCACAATTTGTGCATAACTGGATCTACTCATGACAAAATAGACAACCAATTCAACTGAAATACTTTCAAAGTGTTTTTATTTCATTTATGTATCAACTTTACTCTCTAAAAGATTTTTGACTTTCTTGAAGAGTTAACTTTTATATTTAATGAATCCAAGCATAAGATCTGGCGTGCTTTTGATTTTTCAAAACTTTTAAAGTACAAAAAAGTGTAGGAAATCTGAGAAGCAAAAGGTTTAGTGTGAAGTTTTCTGCAAGTGTGCAATATTTCACTTCAGTATGTAATGTTGTGCTTTTGTTTGTATTGATTTTTATTTTCTTAAATAGATTTCATGCATAGATTGGACAGCAGATAAAAAGCAGAGCAGTTCCTTTTGGTTTTTGTCTTTGAGTCCCATCAGCTTTCATAACAGTTTTAAGTAACCCAAATGTAAAAGTAAAAAGCTTTTTCCTTTATGAAATCTGCTGTGAATTTGAACGAGTAAAGTATTTATTGAGTTTGCAGATGAAGTTCTTATTTAAAATTAAGATTAACCTTCACTCCAAACGCTTTCCTGGGGCGCCCTCTGTCGGTTCCTGCTTCACATTACAGTGGACAAAAGCAGTGTCACAAAAAGAGATCGTGTGATTTTAAAATGTGTCATATTAATCTATAAAAAATCTATGCGTGTTTTTTTCCCCCAAGTATCGTTGATGTTAATTGTTTCTTAGAATCACTAGTGTTCATTTGATGAATCAGTGAGGAAGGACCTGGACTGGGATTGCATGCTGTGGTTGCTTTGCTGAACCACTTTCAAGTGTTTAATACGGGGCAAAAACTCCAGACTAAATGGAAAAACTGTTCGGAATGAGTGACGACCTGAGTTAAGGTACGTACAGGGTGAGAAGAAAGTTTATTTATAAAGTTCAGAGGTCCTCTTGCTAAGCTGATGCTCAATGGAGCGAGTGACGTGGAGATGATGGGTGCTCCAGATTCTGTGCTTGAGCTGGAGTCAGCTGGAGTCAGAGCGTGGCATAGACCTGATTTTAGGAAACAACAAGCTGGCAGGGAATGAATGAACACACCACCCTAATTAATATACCCAGGAGCGCTTGGAATTCCGTTCCCGGTCGAGAACTTCCGGCCAATGATCTTGCGCTTGTTTTTAGCTGAGTGAACCAAACCCCTCTTCCTCTCTCCGTTGTTGTCAGGTCTCGGTTTAACCAGAGCGCGTTATCTACATCACAAATACGCTCTTTTTCAAATGGCTTTTTGTTTTGGTATTCTCAGAAATGCAATTTTATTCTATTTTATTTCCTCGTTCACCAGGAAAAATGCCACAAGAACACATTAAAAACATCAAAAACTACATTTTCATTGGAGTGGGTCCTGAATGACTCCTTAAAACTGAGTTCTTATTGCTGTAATAACAGATTGGCGGATTCACCGGATTTCCTGATCTTGAACACCTGATACTGAAAAAGAACTAAAACTTTATAGACAGCATTGCAGGAGTTGATCAGTGTGGATAAGGAGAAAATAAATCTGCACCATGACACAATTTAAAGTCCTTTCCATAATAAATGTTGATGTTCTTGTCAATGAATCTCCACCACCACTTAGTTCTAAGTACTCTCCAAAATTTCAAATATTTTTTTTGTGAGGTTTCTGTTTAATCTTCCACTTTTAGATCACTTCCTACTTTTCTAGCGCATTTCCCCGCCCCTAAAAGCCCTTTGCTCTCACAGCCTCACTAATCATCCCTGCAGGAGCTTTGAACTTTCTCAGTCTGGTTTAACTGGAGACTTTTGAGTTTAGAAGCCAAACAGGCTGCTTCTAATTTATTTTTTACAGGAAACATTTTTTTCCCCAACAAAAAAACCCTTTAGATTTATTTTGACTTCAACTTTAAAGGAATTCAATTTAAAGTTCAAAGTTCTGGAGGTTTTACAGGTGAGTTAATGCTTCAGTTCATATCTGCAGAGAACGGCAGGAACTCAGCTGTCTTTGGACCTTTTCAGACCCCTCCGTGGTTTCTAAGTGGGAAAACCCAGGGTGTTCTCATACTTATTTGTCTCACTGTGTTAGAGTATATGCGAAATGTGCATTGTTTGTTAAACACGTTTTAAAACTAGAAAAGTTGCATTACCTGCAATAGTGCTAGTGTGAATGCTTTTTGCTGAATGTGGTCACTTAAGATGCTGAAGAAATTTACTGTAATTGTTGAAGGAATTTGTTGAAAATTAAAAAAAACTGTAACATTTATGAATACCAAAAGTACAGGCATGAATGTCCTGAATGTGCTGAATGTTTTAATACCAAACTTGCATAGTTTGCAGAAAGTTCACAAATAATTTGAAAAAAATTTAGAAAAATTGCGTGAAACTTTTTAAATACGTAAAAGATATGAATATCAAAAGTACAAGCATGGATATCCAGAACGTGGTAAACGTATTGATGCCAGTATGACATAGGTTTTAAAAGTGCACAAAGAGTTTAAAGACTTTCCTGAAAAAAAAATCTCTTAAATTGCATAAAATCTCAAAAAATAACTCGGCCAAATTAGCATATAAAACCTCATCAGATGCCAAATGAGCTAGCATAACACTAATATAACAGTTGAATGCCAAATTATTTGAAAATGACTATAAATGATAACCCAGACATAGCTCATAAAGCTAGCATGATTAATATAAACCTATGTCATGAAGTGGATCTGTTCTGGATTTACATAACCAACACCTTACAGTTTACACCAACAACTCACAACAGCAAAAGAAATGCTCACCAAAAGGTGTTTTTTTAATTCTATTTTTTATTTCTTAGTGGAGCTATGTTCCTCAAACGCCTTCATTCAGTCTCATGCACCAGACCCCTCCCTTTATTTCCTTAAAATCTCCAACAACTGGTTGAATGACAGGGCCCTGGTGCGTTCACTGAGCTCCGGACCTTGGCGTGCCCAAACAGACATACAGCCCAATTCAGTCCGCTACAATTTTTTATTTTTATACAATCCGAAACAAAACAAAGCATTTTGTCAGAAAACACAATTAAAATATTCAGTTATAATTGATTGGTATTTGACATTTTCTCTGATAAACTTCTGCGTTTTACTGCGGATGTACGGAGCAACTGGCTGAGACATCAGTCCAAACATTTTTACGCTGAGGGTATACGGAAGCTTGTGCATAGATGGAAAAAGTGTGTGACAGTGCTGGGAGACTACGTTGAAAAATAAAAATAAGTCAGGTTTTATATGTATTACAAGTCCTTATACCAAAACATCCACCTTACTTATTGAATGACCCTCGTGTATATGCCTATAAATATTTTCTAGGAGGACTTTCAGGATTTCCTTCTTTTTGGTTGGTGGGAAGCCCTTTCCTGATTGACTGTGGTATTTCTGCTCCCTCCCTCAGTTCCCGACTCCCAGGTCTGTACTTCAAGACAACAGTACCAAGTCTCTCAATGATGGGTAACAAGCCCTGTCAGGGGCCTACACTGAAGAATCGGAGATGCCTGATCCTCATCTGTCTGGTCCTCACCTTCTTCTCTGTCTTGCTGTTTGTTTGCAGATTTGAGTGAGTTGAATTTGATTACTGCAGTGTGACTCATACTTATCAAGATTTGTTTCTTACAAAAAGACATTCAGCAGGAAACTGTTGATTTAAAAAATTGGCAGCATGCATATTCATTCAGAGATTTTTGCATGTAATATGTCCTGGAATTGAATCAGGAATCACTTAAGTTATAAGGTTACAAATCAGGCAGATTTGTTTTGGATTTCTTGTGAAGGTTTCCCTCTTTGTCTTATTTTATGTTTGCATTTTTATGTGGTTCAAGCGACAGTGTGACAAAGTAGACTCCAATCCTGTTCTATATGTCATAAAGATTATTTTATGTATTTACTTTTATGTGCTGTTTATGTAAACTAAAAAATGTACATCGTCACACCTCAAAAAGGTTGAATGTCACTTTGATTTTCCATAATTGTGTTTCTTTTTTCAAAAAGGTTTGAGATTTCATGTTTAAGTGTTGTTCAATATTGAGCATTAATTTTTTTTCAGGATTTCTGATCTCATGAAGGTTCAGCTATGGCCCCAACCTAATCCAGAACAAAAACCTGAACATATTTGCACAGAAGCAACTGGTAAGTGTTTGTTGCTGCTCGACATTTATGTTGATAAATTATATTTGAGCTTTCGCAGCTTTGAAATGAGGCATTGATGGTTCATATTTTTTACTGCTATGTGGAAATGGTTATGTTGCAACATGACAGCAATGAGCCCCACGCTAGGAGCAAAGTCTATGTTTGATGCTCAATGACACTTTAGACTTTGAGAATTGGTAAGAAAAGATTAAATAAAATCATTGTCCAAAAGTGGAAAAGAATCTTTTGTTAGTGTTAGTTAGAAAACAGTAACAACAACAAGGAGAATCTAAGGGTGTAATCAGACTGGACACATCTGTTCTGCTTAAAGTGAACCAGAGGTGGTTTCCCCTGATAATCCGGAACAAATTTCAATCAATACACCCAAGCAAACCCTGGTCTCTGACTCATTTTTCAAGGTTGTCTCGGTTTGCTTCCAGTTGGACTGAGGTTCGGTTTGCTCCAAGATTCCTCAGTCTGAATACAAAACTGGGAGCAGAATAGCTGGACCAAAACGGCCACGTAGCTGGAGGTCACATGATGTAAACAGATTAGGAATGAAGCAACTGGAAAGCCGCGGACAAATGTAAAGCATTGAGAGGAAATAACTGGTCCAACTAGTTACTTGTTAGAACGTTTATTTTAACACAGCTGAAAACTCTTCTGACATACTTTCCTGTGTCTCGTTACACGGCACGTGCCGCTGTGACGTCATCCTAAAAGCTAACTTGTAGCTTGTAGTTCAATGATGAGAAACAGCAACTCACTGAAATGTGGTCAGATGAATTCAGGCTCATTAAAACAACTTTTAACCTGATACAGATCGTTTCTCACTGTTTTCCTGACATCTACATGTCATCATCACTTGGCGTATCTTCATATCTGACGTCTCCTCAGTGCTGCAGCTGCTAACATCCTCTGAGTTAAAGCAGGTCTTCTTGCCAGTGACCGTCTTGCAGCATGCCTCCGCTGAACCAAAGTAACAAGTAAAAACTGTTGTTCCTGAAGTTCAAAACTGGTAATCAAAATATAAAGTTTTGATAAGTTAACCGTCCCGATGAGGACTTTAAAACGCTGCACCTCAGACTTTCTCTTTCTGTTTTGATCTGCCTCGTAGATCCTGGCCAATGACAGAGATTTATAGTCATGTGGTTTTGTTTACAAGCTTTGATCCGAAACAGAAATCTCAATACTCAATGGTTGGTCTTAATAAAGACCAAATGCAATCTTCAGGACTGGATCCGGACCAACAGACTCTGAACTATTCCTGTTCAGAGTCACAGGGATGCTGGAGCTCACCACTTTACAGAAGGCGGCGTTGAGCCTGGACACTTTGTTCATTCATAACAAGGCCTTTGCAGAATTTACACTTTAATAAAGAAAACAACTGATGGATTTTCATTTCCCTTTTTCTCTAAAAGCAGACTAAAATGTGCTTTTGCCAGTTTGTGGTGTTTAGTTTTTTACTTCTTTCTTTTAAGCAACTTCTCAGGAACAAGCAATTTCGTTTGCATTGGTCAAAAACACAAAGACGCTGCTGCTGTCAGCTTATCAAGAGCACCGCACACATCAAAAGGAGGTGAGTGAAGGAACTATGTGACACTGTAATAAAGTGATCTACAGCTTGGAGTTTATGAATGCTTAAACTGTCATTTATGAGTGAGCAGGTCCCGTCAGTCAATCATTATCCCAGTGTAGTGTATTCATGTAGACTTTGATGGGAGCAGTGATTTGAGTGGGCCAGCAGACCTCTATACTCAATTTTTTATGTTATGATGACATTTATTATTGTTATTATTAGTTTATTTATTTTTTGAGTAAACTATTATTTAATTTCTCATTTTAGACTATCCATAACTACTGATTAACAGCATCAAATATTATCATAGACAAATCCCATTAAGATATCAGTTAAAATGCATATTGTCATTACTTATACTTCACTTTTTCATATCATTCTTCCCTCCCTTTCAATCATGGTGCAGAAAGAAAAAAACATAACAAACATATCATAAATAACTAAGGACGAAACAGAATAAAAAAGCCAGATAACAAAACACATAGACAAAACCCCACACTTATACCCCAATCCGTGTTTGTGTTTTTTAACTCTTTCTTTAAATAGTGAATCATTAATAAAACATGTAAACAAGATTATTATTTATATATAAGGTTGTGTTCATTGAAATCAGCATAATTCAGATGCATTTATCATTAGAAATTATTTTGTTTGAAACATTTAGTTTTTTTTTTCTTTATCAACTGATAATCATTTAGGTTTTAATGCTAAACATCAGACAGACATTTGCATTTATGCACCAAAAGGAACTTATCATAAGTGCAGGGATTACAAATCATCTGTTGTTATGTGTTTATTGTTGCCTTTAAAAGTTCACTTATGAAGCCCCAAGTGCAAGAAAAGTGGACCCTAAGACCTGCTGGAGCCTTTTTTTTTTTTAAAGAGAAAGACCTACAGGAGTCTATGGTAGTAAAAGATTGTACACAGTAGATAAGATTTAAATATGCAACTTTATTACTGCTGATATTTAAAAATCTGACAGCTCCTCCTCATTAAAATTGGAATGTAACAGTTTTGCTTCTGTGACTTGATGATATTGATATGTTGATGATATGGGTGAGGTTCATGTAAACTGACTGGTTGCTAAAGTACGCTGTACCATCATGAGTGTGGGTTGCACGCACTCATTCTGTAAAAATGTTGTTGTTCTTGTCTACCGCTTTCACAGTAGAAGCTGTTTTGTGTCAAAGAGTGAAATTCTCTGCCTTTTTATTGCATCAATGAAATGAACCAGAAATGCTAAAAAAAAGTCCTTCATTGTCCCATTATTCACACGAGAATCCTGCTATCTTTGAAATAGGAGTAGACTGACTCTGTGACCTCTTTACTGAATTTCCAAACTTTAAAGTTTGAATTTTGCCAACACTACATAGACATTATTCTGAAAAAAACAAAACAAAAGAAAAATGAAAAACCTGCATATCCTATAGTTTTCAAAATACATTATTATTTAGTCTATCTTAATAAAGTATAAAAATTTCTGTCAAAGACAAAGCGGTCCCAGTAGTCTTTTATTTATGATTGTGCTGTTTTGAGCTAAAATCGAAAAAACGTTGACAAAGTTTGTGCAGAGTGGCAGGAGTTTATTAGAAATTCACCTCTGAGACGAGAGCGGACTGTTGGCCTGAAGGCTGCCCTCATTTTCTATCATGTCTTTCTTTATGTGCTCTCCTGCTAGCTTCCTATGGAGAGAAAATAAACTCACTGCATTTGTGTGTGCAAAATTCTTGATTTGTAACTCATAAAATAGATTCTGTGCATAACTGTGTTTACTTGCAATTGTGTATTCACATGTACAAAAATGACAAAATACAATTCTACACAAACAACTTAAAATTACAGCAGCTTGAAACTAACTACACAAACTCTTTATAAAGTACGCACAAATCGCCTGATACACACAAAACCGCACTGAGAAAGAAAGAGGGGAAGGGCGGGCGGGGTTGTTCTGTTCCAATGGTCCCGCCCACATCTCAGGGGTTAATTTCTAATGAACTACTGTCGCCCTGCAGAAAATTGTCTTTGAAAACGACACAGGTATTTTTGTTACATTTTGGCTAAAAACAGCATAATCATAATCAAAAGACTACTGGGACGACTTTGAAAATAGATCAAACGATGAACAAGGAGTGAGACTTTAATGAAAGATGCTATAAATAAAATAGTCTCTAACATAATCTCTTCTGTGCAACCTCTCTGTTCAAACTTGTTTTTTTCAGGTGCGTGTGATTGCAGTGGTGCTGCGGAGTGAGAAAGCTGCCTATCGTTGCATTTTTTACTGTCAAGAGCAACAGCACGCCTCTAGGGGAGTCATTGATATTCACAAAGATCACTTTGATTTTCCCTATGGGACAGCTGACATCATGTGTCCTATACCATCTGGCTGTGAGGCTCCGACCCATGTCACTGTCAAATCTGCTGCTAACTACTCTCAAGGTACAAAATCCTCCACTAGAAATGCCAAACTGCTACTGGATGTGACCAAAACCTAAAACTGAAATGATCGTCTCTGTAGTAGATATGAATCTTTTTTGCTAGTACTGATTCTGCACTGGTTCATTCGTGCATCCCTACATGCAGTATTTATCATTGCTACATGTTGTGAATCAAAAATAATAGTTATTGTGTAAAACTTGTAAAGAAACAATGCAACATCTCTTGTTTACCAAATGTGATTTTGGAGTACAGAAATGAAAGCTTCACACAAAATTCTGTGACATCTTATAGAAACAACTCATCATGAGCTTCTGGAAATAAGGAACCAGAGGGTTCAGGGCAACAAGTTTGCTTTCAACTTTACTGTCTGCTTCTCCACCATGTTCAATTTCACAAATGTGCTGCAGGTATGACCAATCATAAAAGAGAACCCTCTGATTTCACTGCTTAAGCCTTTGTCACAACTGCCCTTTCAGGTGGATGTCTGTGGGTGAAAAATGGTCAAACCTGTAAGAGGCACGAAGGTGTCCCGCAGGAAATATCAAAGTCATAGACCGTTGTAGAGAGAAAAGGGTTTTGCTCATTTCTTTCTATGGGCATCCTGTGGGCGACAGGTCGTGGTGAACACTGAAACAACACGTAAGGGTGAGGTAGGTGAGATGCAGGCACGTCTTACTAAGGTTTCATTTTTCAACTCCCCCATGTCCTGTGCAGAGCCAGTTAGTGCTGTTCAAGTGATACGTGCGCGCTCCTTGCTGCAGGTTGACTGTTATGAAGGAGAAAACTAGACAAAGTGTTTTTTGTGTGGACATCCTACAGGCATCCTATGGGCTTGTATGTATTACATATACACACTCCATGAGTGGGGATTTGCACGAGGTCAGTAAGAAGCCAGAACTCGCACTTTACTAATGACTTCCGTCCCTCGTCTCTGTCAACAACAGAATCACCCCTACATTATAACTAGCCTTATTAATACTTCACAATGCACAAAAATCTAAATGGGATTCTCCTCTCTGCAACCCTCCATGGGCACCGACCACCCAAAAACCAGCAGCAGCTGTACGGGTCAACCTCCGTATGGGAGCATGTGACTAAGGCTTTAAATCTTCACAATCACATACTGTGTGTTTCAACCACAAAAATTAAACAAAAAGTTCTTTAAAGCAATGATTTCCATAAAACGCATAACAGAGCTGTGGCATTGCAGTTGGTACAGAGTCTGACGATGCTTCAGCTGCTGGGCGTGAACAGAGTTGTTATCTACAAGACCGACTGCAGCCCAGAAATACAGTTCATACTAGACTACTACGTACGCAAAGGTGGGTTTTGCTTTGCAAGAATAAACGCTAATTCTGTCTTTCATTTTATGACAATTCTTATTTAGTTACATTTAAATGTACATTTACTGTATAAAATGCAGCTAGTGTTGTCTGGGATCAGCTTGTTGCTTTCACGCCTTCCTGTTTTTTTAATGATCAGGGTTTGCACAATCTCACTTAACCAAAAATGTCTCTGCAGGTTTTGTTGAGCTGATTCCCTGGTCTCTGTCAATGTTCATCAATGTATCTTATGGATGGAAGCCTCAACATGATGCTGGTCAAATCCACTACGTAGGTCAGATTCCTGCCCTAAACGACTGTCTGTACAGATACATGTACAAATCCAGATATGTGGCCCTGAATGATGTGGATGAACTCGTTCTACCACAAACAGTCAACAGGTACTTCTGTTCTTCCGTTCTTATC
Organism: Adrianichthys oophorus; assembly: GCA_036245035.1. Taxonomy (NCBI): domain Eukaryota; kingdom Metazoa; phylum Chordata; class Actinopteri; order Beloniformes; family Adrianichthyidae; genus Adrianichthys; species Adrianichthys oophorus. The sequence goes on along the minus strand of BSAI01000072.1, from coordinate 2,563,524 downwards.
AGTAAGAAAATCAAAGAAGTACTGATAATAAGGAAACTGTTCAGAACACACTATGTTGACACACATAAGTACACCCCCCGCCACACACACACAAAAAACGCTCCTCTCACCCTCTGCGGTGCATCTTTTTAGTATCTTAGCTGCTCTTAGGACTGTATGATACGTACGTACACACACACACACACACACACCCATGCATACGCACACACATGCACGCACGCACAGTATTGACACATATGCACACATACATGTAGTGAGGCAAATTAGTGTTTGAACAACATGTGATATTGCAAACACTCCCATCATCTTAGGTGCATGCCTACTTTGAGAGGCATCAGGTACTTATTATTTGGAACACAAGAGAGGAGGGGTCAGTATGTCCAGTGATAGATATCTATATACTGTCTGTGATTGCCACCCAAGTTTCTACCACCATTTTTGAGCTCTACGTACAATAGGCGTGACCATTGAACATGTTTTGAAAGTGAAACCAGTTGAACTTTGACCAATCAGTAACTCAGATTTGGTAGTGACGTAAGGATGTGTCCCTTTTCATTCACTAAGTCCCAACTGTTTGAAAATGAAAGAGGAGAAATGAATAATTGCGGTTTGTGCCGGGCCGAAATTCTATGACACCAAGTCCTTCATGTCAGAATAGGGCTGTGAAAGAAAAAGCCTGGAGCAAGATTCACCAGATTTGCACCATATCAACATTTTTCACCAAACCTCTTCCAATAAGTGGCGGACATAAAGAGTAGAAAAAAAGACGCCCCTCCCTGCTCACCCAGTATGAACACTGTAGACTAAACACGTGTTCTAGCACCTGTGTTTAGTGCATTCTTGAACGCTCATCACATGCCAGGTGTGCCATCACACGGAAGCTGATTCAATGGTGTTGTGATGCTCAGTCTGCACTTAGGCTGTGTCTGAATTCCCCAACTACTCACTATTTAGCCCACTTGACAGGGCGTTTGTCATTTTTGGGGGGGCGTTCAAAAATAAAACACAAAGAAAAGCAGCTGCCAAAAATTCTACATGTTTCATCTCTAAATCATGAAAGTGAGACTCAGATGTAGAGGTCTGATTTCTACAGCCACAGTCTGTTAACTTGCACAAAATAAAAATCACATTCAGGAAATATGATTTGAGAAATCTGATTAAAGTATTTTTTTTTATTATCCCAGTTGGCTGGAGTTGCTGCCTCTGCTGGAGAAGAAATACGGTGCCAACAAGTGTTACATGTTTCAGAATAATGTGTTCCCCAAAGATGTGGTGCTGCCTCCTCCACCCTTTGCTGAAGCTGCACCCTCACCAGAGTTCTGGAAGAAGGTTTCTGGAGTAAATATCTTGGATCATCTCTACCAAGAGCCCTTGACTAAAGAGACAAAATATATTCAGTTTAAAATCATTGTCAACCCACGAGCTGTGTTCTCCACCAGCGTTCACGGAGTCCTGAGCTCCCAAAACGGCTGTGCCTGGGTTAGCAAGAATATTGCACGGATGTACCACACCAGGTGAAGAGATCTCCACTTATTCAATGATTTTTCCATCTTAACCAATATTTTTCTTGAATGTTTCACTGTATTTATAAGTATCCATTGAGGGATGCCGGCTTTGTGGCGTATATCCTCCTTGCTCGGCATGCAGGTCCTGGTTCGCATCCCAGCTGGGTCTTTTCTGTGTGGAGTTTGAATGTTCATGTGTATTTCAACTCTCAGTTGGTCAAGACTCCCTTAAATCAATTCAACGTATTCTTTGAAAACTTTCAAACTAGTCTTTTTCTGATAGTGGTGAGATGGGACTGCACCAAGGATCAGCTTTGAGCTTCTTTTGTTTGCTGTGGTGAGAAGATGATGCAGCAAATAGGGTTAGATGGAGGCTCATGATTTGCTGTGGTGCCCCCTAAAGGGAGTTATTTGTTTCATTTATTTCACAAAGTATTTGCTAAACTTTTTAAAACTTTTTTGCAAAGAGGCCAGATTTGGAGAGGTAAAAATGTATGAGGACCAAACTTCTAGCCACCATTCTTTGAACCCTTATAAAAACATTTTTACAAATGAACTGTTTAATGATTTTAATGACTATTTAATTTTGCAGTAGAATACCATTCATTTCTTCACATAGAACAGAAACAAATCAAAATACATGTTAACCAAAATGAATGTGAATATTTATTTAAATATCAGAAATAAAACAGAAATGATCTGTCTAGAAGAAAAGTAAAAAAATATAGATCTTTATGAGGTTACATTAAATGTTAGATATTTTTCATTATTAAATGCTAACTTACTGCAAATATCTAATTGTGAATCATGTGAACCTGAAAATAACGCAAACAGTTGTCTTCGTCAAAAGTACAAAACACTGGTTTTGATCAGAGAAACAGATCTGTTCATTATTACAGTCAACAGTTTAGAAATGTGCTGGAAAGTGTTACTGAAGCGTCCTGCAACAGCGCTGCTACAGGTTTAATAAAGGATCTTTGCCAATGCTAATCAAGAAATCGCTCACACAGTTGAAAGTGTTCTGGCCCGCATGCTATTGGTTTTAAGACAGGAACCTGTGGGCTGGGAGATATTTGAATGTGGGCCACATCTGGCCCGCAGGCCGGATTTTGGACATGCCTGTATCTGACAATGAGCTAATTTTACTGTCTTTAATCATTGGTCATAACTCACTTATTTTGTGGTTGTCACTGAAACAGAGGATTCTGAAACCTTTTAAAGACCTTGCTGAAAACACTGTAGGAAAAATGTAATCGTTTTTATATATCAAAGTACTGTACTAACGTTTTTTAATTCAATTCAATTCAATTCAATGTTATTTCTATAGCGCAATATCACAGCTATAGCCGTCTCATTGGACTGATATCAGTTTATTGCAAGAACAAAAAGTCAAACATGTAAAAGTAAACAATAGCTGGTTGTTAAACAGACTAAACTGAACAAACATCTCTGCCCTTACATCCTCCTTCTCGGTGAGAAAAAACTCATAAAAAAACAATGAGAAGGGTTTAACTTCAGAGATGTAATTTATGTCTCTTTTATAAAGAAAATAAGAAAACAAAAAAACAGCTGAATTTGCCACAGGAGTATCTGCATATCAATCAGTCCAAACTAGCAGTGACTGTTTTTTGTCTGCAGAGATAAAAGGCACCCGGAGCTGGAACCAAGCCAGCTTCTTTTTGACAACAGACTGGTGAGCTACAGCGCTCAGCTGATCCAGGCCGTCAACATGGTGCTGCGAGAGAATGGACTCTTACCCGCAGAAGACAAACTCTGACTCCACAGTTTGGACGTCCGTCTCGTCTGCGACGCTTTTCCATTTGGAACGTTAAGATATTTCCGCTGGATTTTTCAGCACTTCAAAGGAAAACTGCTCTTATGAACTTTAAAAAGCTCCTAATTTGAAAACTCATATCATATATGTTTTGAATATTTATACAAAGGACATAATGAATAGCCAGTCAATGTTTAATTTTGTAATATGGTTGAAGCTTAGTACAGGTGGGTAACTCCACCTACATCCCACAAAGCAGCAGGTTGTGGTGAGAGCTCCAACAGGGAGCATTACTGCTAAAACAAAAAGAGGAAGAACACCAAAATCACTTTTCATGTGGGCTTCTTTTTTGGGGGCAGTGTTTCAATCTGGAGAAATTATAATTAATTAATTAATTAATTATATAATTAATTATAATTAATTAATTAAATATATATATATATATATATTTTAACTTGTCCTGTCCAACAGCTGAGCAGACAGATATGAGCTGAAAGCCTCTTGCATTAGACAGATTTTACTCTTACTATCGGGGGTTATAAATCATTGGGAACACAAATTGTATGTTGGAATAAGCCCCTTTTGTAATTTAAACTTGAAACTTGAACTTGAAACTTTATTAATATTAATTTTGTTTGTGTTCTTTTTGTTGGACCGGACGGAAAAAGAAAGGGGGAAAGGTGGGGGGTGGGGGGTGGATAATAGATTTTAGAGGATGACTAATGGAAAGGGAAAGTAGAGTTGCGAATCTACAGGCAACAAAATGTTGGAGCCTATACCCATTAAAATAGTGAATGTTGGTCTAAAATGGGCGGGGCCTGTCCACACACTCAGCTGCCACAAACATACCTGCTGGCTCCAAGAGTGTTCACAAACTTGTCCACATCCAGTTCACACACACACTTGTGCATACCAACCAACACATGCAAAGCACTACCTTCTGACACGCACACCATTTGACGGTGCAAAGGTGAGCTGACGCCTGTGCTCAGGTGAATGTTATGTTAAGCTGAAGTGGATGAAGGAAAGACCCCCGCCGAGGCAGCAGCGCCGACCAGGGCCCGCCCCCGCACCCATACTGTGGGGTCAACGGAGGAGATCCGCCCGCCAGGCAGCCCGGCCAAGCACCCAGACCAGGGCCCGCAGGACCACCACATGGGCCCCCAACACCCGAGCGCAGTGAGGTACGAAGCGCAGAGCGCAAGGCCCAGCCCCCAGCCAGGAGAGCAGCCCTCCCATGGCGCCAGGCGGCCCAGCACGGGGACCCACCCCCGAGAGCCCCACTACCCTAGACAAGCCGCCCACCACCACCCAGGAGTTCTGAGCATCCCCCCACCCCAGCCCCGGGTACGAGCCAGGGCCCCCCACGGGAGACCTGCACCGAAGCTCCAGGCAGTTGCGGAGATCCAGAAGAGAGCACAGCGGGGGTCAGCTACTCCCACCTAGAGGAGGGATGACCAAGAGAAGTGGGGGTCCCCGAAGGTGTACATAGCCTGACCAGGCTATCCTATGTTGTGACTTAGAAGGGGCCCGGCACCCGAGGGTAAGGACCAGAACCCGCACCACAAGGACACAGACACCCTCCAGGCTCAGGTGGAATATGATCCCCTGCTCATGGACTTGCCAGAGGACTGAGGGATCCCTCTCCCTGCGTGGGGAGGGGGCCGCCGGGCCCAGGAGGCCGACACCCAAGAGACAAGGCCGCCGCTGCTGAAGGTCCTATTCCCCCAACCGGGGCTGGGGTAGGGGACAGAAGATCAGTAGTCCCACCTTCCTTGTGTAATGTATTTGTGTGTGTGTTGAGGTGTGTTTCTTGTGGTTGAAGGGTGTGTGTAATAAAGGGTGCAGTTAAAATTGGTGAGCACGGCACTGAGGACATCTCCTGATTGCTTACAGGGATGTCCAATCGCCCTCTCACCAAGGAATCCTAAATGTCTACGGTGCAGTTAAAATTGGAGGGTAGAGCACTGAGAGGACATCTCCTGCTTGCTGGCAGTGATGTCCCAGCACCCCCCACCAAGGGTCCTACGTGTCTAAGGTGCATTTAAAACCAAGAGAAGGGGGCGAAACTGTGCAGAGACCATGGGAGGGGGGACCACTGCCAAGTGGATCGGCCCCTCGAGATATTACGCAAGCACGCCCCCCCTCCAACCTAATAAGTGTTTGTATGAGGAAGGAGGGGAGGTCGGGGACAGCTACCAGACTGACCCCCGATGGTGAAACAACTGTCCCCCCGCACCCCCAGCATTGGGCCCAAGTCTCCCCAGAGCAGAGGCCCCACCGCCCGAAAGCCAACCCCCCCAGGCCCCACACCCCCCACCCCACACAAAGAGAGAGGAGCCAAGATGGGGCCAGCCCCCAGGCGCAAGCCCCAGCCCTCCCCCCCAAGCACCGCCCCTGTGGCTGCCTGGTCAGGTACCAGCGGGCCCGAGGAAGCCTCAAGGGTCCCATACTGGTGGTGGACCCCCCCTCTTACCCACGGAAATCCCTCCCCCTGGCCCGCTCCCCCCCCAGACCCCGCCATGGTAGGCTTTTCCTGGAGCAAATGCAGGCCCCAAGAGGGTTGCCCCATCCCGTCCCAGGGCCAGAGAATGAGTGATCCCAGCCCCCGGGTGCAGACGGGCCGCCCATCCAGCGCAGGCAGACCCCCCAGGACCAGGGCCCCGCGCAAGCCCCCCCCAGCGCACGCAAAAGGACCACCCCCCGAGCCAAGCCAGAACGCAATGCACCACCCACACCCCCCCGCCCAGGCCCGGGAGACCACGCGGCCCCCGCGCTTGCCCCACCCAGGCGCCAGACCAGATCCCCGACCAGATCAGGAGCAGACGAAAAAATGCCATTTGACCAAGATCATATATGTGACGTGGACAATTCGCTGGGCACAAGATAATGTTGAAAATGTAAGACGCAACAATCCTTTATTTGTGCTTAGCTGTCAGGAGTCAGAGCTCTGTCTCCCTCTCTGGTCACCGGCAGGAGCCATCTCCTGTAAACTGACACTACATCTCCCAGCTTCCCCAGCACACAGATCCCAGATACTGCACAGCTGATGCTGGTCTACAATCATCCACAGGACACAATAGCAGCACACAGAGCCTGGCTCGGTGCGAAGTATTGCTTGTTCCATTCAGCCTACATACTGAGCGGTTTATCCTGATCTGATCAGCTGTTTACCTGACCCTGCTTCGTGTTTGACTCTGCCTCTTTGCTGTCTGCCTTGACCTTTGCCTGGACTCTGACCCTGATTTAGCTTTGTGGACTTTTAGCTGAGCTTTGCTCCCATCCGCCTGTCTGAGTCAATAAACCTGCTGCAAGTGGAACCAGCCATGGTGGCATTAGCCAACAAAAAGGCTATTAATGTGCCTGAACTCTTGAAAAGCAATAAAGTGACATTAGGTATTATTATTATTACAGTAAGTCTAAAACGTGTCCAAAATGTTAAAAATAAATACAAATGCTGTAATCAATAGAATTTGTTTATTACTTTAGTTTTGTCCTCACGCCATCATGCCCGGGCTGTGGAGCAGTCGCCGAGAAACTTCATTCGTTAAATACACCATGGAAAACATGAATGATGCTGAGTGAGGAGCTAATGTTTATATGTTTTGGAGATGTTTCTCCAGGCGCGGTGTGCTTCACTCCTTCGCCGCGGTGTCCATGAACTGTGTGAATGCACCATCAATTTCCTAATTTGGTTGCATCACTGCAACCACCAAAGCTCAGGTTAAAATAGGAACAAAGAGGAAGAATTTGTGTCCATTTTTCAATAAAGTTGAGTTAGACAGTGGTAACAATCTGGAGAATTATTACAATAATTTTAAATGTTGATTGTGTTTTGTTTTTCCCAAATATGTAAAATGTTCCTTATTTTCATTCTTGGGTTACTTTTAACTTCTGCTCAGTTATTTGTTGTGGCTCTGCAGGATGGACAGGACCTTCCACATCTGGATTTCCAATTACCAAACATTTTCTGCACCAAAGAATTGTTTTAATAAACATCTTGGTAAACTAACTGTTGCTTCAGAATTTCACCTGTTCTTAACCTTCACTTGTTCATCTACTACAACTTCTACCTGGCCTTACGCATGATTCAGGTCTTTAAATCAACTTTTTGTTAATTTACCGTTCACCATCTATTCAAGTAAAATGACTTGGTATTTGGTCAAAAAAAATTTCTATAAAGCTTAATATAAGTATCATAATTTTCACTTGACACGTGACACAGACCGTCTTCTGAAATGCAAGGTTCAGGATTTGGTCCAACTGACTTTTCTGGTCTAAACAAACCCTATAACCCATTGTAATCATTGCGTGATTCGTTGTTGTGATTTACGCTTCAAGGCCACCGTACTCTCACAATAGAATAGTGTCAAAGACACTGGTTAAAACAATCTCAGATACTTCTTTAGCAGGTCAGTCACCAGCGCCTGGCAAAATTCAGTCTCTGAAATGATAAACATACTGAAGTAAAAACACACTGGACATGTATATGCTTCAAGATGATCGGAATGAGAATTTCGGTTGAGATGAGAAGTGATTTATTTATTTGTTTCCAGAGTTGTTTTAAAGGTCTTCCTAGTGAAAGGACAGCTCCTAAAGACCACAGATTTATACTGAACACTGGTCTGTGACCAAAGTATAGACAGGTGCTGAAAGTTGGTTGAAAACTGTGCTTCATATACAAATCCAAAAGCAGTGAAGTTATTCAGACTCCTGGGCTATGAATAAACTCAAAAGTAAAAGAATAACTAAGTACAGGAAGATTCAGTTCTGGTCTGGCATTTTACTTTTCTGGTAAAGTCTCATCTTTACATCTGCATGAAACAAAAGAACAAACATTTTTGATTTAAGCTCGACTTTTATTAGGATGATACATAAATGAGTAGATTATTATCAATTAAACAATGTGTTAAGAACTCTCATTATAACAGTTCCTCAGGCACAATCAGCAACCCTTGTAGCAGTCAATGGGACGAAAACACTGCTGGTATCGGCTTATCTGGAGCACCGCACAAAAGTAAAAGGTTAGTAAAGTGAAAACGAACAAGTCTGACGCGCGTGCACCCACCCACCCACCAAACACACACACACACACACACACACACACACACACACACACACACACA
>BSAI01000072.1:2541743-2555109 GCA_036245035.1 Adrianichthys oophorus | reverse complement strand
CACACACACACACACACACACACACACACACACACACACACACACACTCCGTGAAGCTAGCGGTGATCAGCAAAGTGACTCATAGAAGAAATGGTTCCTCTTGATCTACAGAGAAAACAACGGCTAGCTTCTTTTGCAATGTGATGTCTTTGAAGTAGAGGAAATGTTTTTTAGGTTGTGAGAGATATCGGTGTGTTGGAGTCAAAACAATATATGTGCAAATATAGTGTTGGTGGAAATAATATTTCTAAGACAGAGATACAAAAAACAAACACATTTGGCTTCAAAATTCACAGTAAACAGAATCAACCAGTTCCTTTTAAAATGGTGAGATAGTTGATCTATTCTTCCTCACTCGTTGTCCAAACAGTTTAGGCTATGGGTCAGTGGGGACAAGTTTGATCCAAAAATAGACACAATTACACATCATCTGCCTTACATGCACTGTATTGCACTCAACGGCTTTTGAACAATTAAATCAGTTACAGCTAAGTTGAAGTTTTCACCTCAAATTCATTCAGCTGCTGGAGGGAAGTTGTGACACAAGGATTAATGTGAACAACCTTTCCAGTCTTTTTCCCTGTGCCAACTTTGTAGGTATATTTTGTTCCTTCTTCATGGTTAATCCTAACAAAAAACCTAGTGTGGCACCATAAATTGGTATACTGCTGTCAGTATAAAAGTGTCTCACATTTCCATCAGGCGAAAGTAATAAATGTGCCAACACCCCACCCGCACTTATGTCTATATCCGGCTTTGAGACCCAACACTGCAATACTGCAGGTTATAACAAATCGAAAAAAACTTTATTGATCCCACATCAGGGACATTAATTTGTCACCATACCTCTATAAAAACAGTTAAGAGCTGAAACTGTAAAAAATGTAGAAGAAACAGAAAACAAAACTGAAAGTATCCAGTGTCAATCACAGACTCTGTGATACAATTTTCATTTGTTAAATCTGCTGTATTTAACATCTGTTTCCTTTAAACCTGTGACATACGGAGAAAACTGATGTCATGGAATTTAGTCACATTGACATGCAAATTACAGTATTGCACTGCAAATGTTTGAGATACTTTACTGTTCATTTTCCAGAAGTGCACAAAGGGAATTACAGCAAAGGCAAACCGTGTAGCTTTAAAATCTTCTTAACTTTGCATCTGTTTACTAACAGGATCTACAAATGTTCTGTTTCCCGCCAACAAAACAATTCAAGCAAGGATTTGCTTTCTATCAGTTTGTCCACCATTTTACTAGCAGTCCATTGCTTTCTCTTGACTGGTCATTATAAAAAAAAAAAAAGTGATCTGCTGGTCACTTATAGGCCATTATCATTATACAGTGCGTTCCAAATTGTCATGCAAATTGTATTTAAGTGTCAAACGATACAATTATTTTATTTTCAATTAAAATCATGAATAATTTTGTGACACGAGGCTCTTTGAATCACAGAAATCAATCTCAGACTCCTGTCATTAGTTTTCCAGGTGAGTTCAATAAAAGGAAAAACTACTAAAGAAGGAAGTTTCACATTATTAAGCAGACCAACATTCTCAACCAAATGGGAAAGAAAAAGGATCTCTGCTGCTGAAAAGTGTGAAAAAGTTGAATGCTTTGGACAAAGTTATAAAAACCCTGGATATTTCAGGAAAACTGTAATCATCGTACTATTCAGAGATTAGTATCTGATTTAGAGCACACAGAGAGCAGCTGCTAAAATACCATGACAAAGCAGCAAGCGTCTCTGGAGTCCCACCAACATCTAGGTGTAGGATCCTCCAGAGGCTGCGGTAAACCTTCTAGTGTCCCTCCCAAACAACGCTCACAAGCAGAAACAGCTGCAGTGGGCCAGACATACATGAAGACTCTTTTTCAAACAGTCTTCTTCACTGATGAGTGCAGTGCAGCCCTGGATGGTCCAGATGGAGTAGTGGGTGGTTGGTGGATGGCCACCATGTCCCAAGAAGGCTGTGACGTCAGCAAGGAGGTGGTGGAGTCATGGTTTGGGCCAGAATCATGGGGAGAGAGCTGGTTGGCCTCTTTAGGGTAACGCATTAATTAATAAATAACGCCTTAATTTTTTTAACGTGTTAACATTGACAGCCCAAGTAATAATTCGATGCTCAACACTTAAGTACAAAACACGTGCACAAACGATAGATCAATTTCATTGTTACCACAGTTTTTTTTTTTTAATCTTGAAAAACTTTTTAGAAAAATGTATATGAAAAATATTTAATCTTAAATTGAGAACAAAAACACGAAAAAACAATGGCTTTAAGTGGTGCCATTGAAGAAATTACAAAGGCTTTAGACAACAAAAACATGCAGCTGGTTTATTTATTGACGACACTAAAGCATTTGATGCTTTAGATCTTATAATCCTATTTAGTAAATTAGAAGGATCTAGGATAAGAGGAATAGCATGGAAGTGAATAAAAAGTTATTATACAGGAAGGGAACAGCATGTGAACACTGATCAATACACTTCTAATAATCTTGAAACTACATGGTGTGCCTCAAGGTTCTGTGTCAGGACCATAACTCTTTATCATGCACATTAATGACATATTTAATGTAACTAAATTATTAAATCTTGTTCTGTTCCAGATGACACATGTTTTTTCAGTGATGACGATTAATCCAATCTTATTAGGAACATAAAAAATTATATATGTTTTTTTAATGGCAGAATTGCAACAAATTATCATTAAATTTAAATAAAACGAAAACGCATCACAAAACAGGGGATTTAGAACACTAACACGAACTTTTTAATCCAATCCAAATGATTACAAATACAAGATTTAATCCAATACCAGACAAAATTATCATTGTATGAGACATTTAACTATTTATTACCAGATAATAAATGGTTGCATGTTGGAACAGTGGTTAGCGCTCTTGCCTCACAGCAAGAAGGCCCCCGGTTCAAGTCCCGGCTGGGGGACTTGAAACTGTGTCACCAATGGGGGACCTTTCTGTGTGGAGTTTGCATGTTCTCCCCGTGCATGTGTGGGTTTTCTCCGGCTTCCTCCCACCGTCCAAAAACATGCTTCACAGGTTAATTGGTCATTCTAAATTGTTCCTAGGTGTGGATGTGAGTGTGGGTGTGTGATTGTGGCCCCTGCGACAGACTGGCAACCTGTCCTTCGCCCATGAGTGGCCAGGTTAGGCTCCGGCATCCCCATGACCCCAAAAGGGACAAAAAAGAAAAATGAATGAATTACCAGATAATGTTCAGAAATTATTTATAATAAAAGCAAATACCCATAAACTAAGAGGAATTGGAAACTTTAAACTACAATTTGCCCAAACCAACACACAGAAGATTTACTGTCTCTGTGTGCGGACCAAAAACTGTCTGGAACAGCTTAAATCCAGAACAAAAACAATGCAAAAACATCCATAAGTAAATTCACTTAAAAACAGATGATATGGGCAAAAACAAATTGCAGTGCTATTTGTGTGACACAATTAAGACTGTTAAATTATAATCTTACTGTTATTTGGTCTGCTGAAAATGTCTTTTTTTTTGTTTTTTTTGGTTTTACTTTATTTCCTTCCCTTCTGTAAGGGGCAGGCTTTAACAAGGTAAGCTTCTGCCTGCTCCCTCTCAAACATGTGTCTGTTGTTGCTGTTGTTATTACTATCCACTATATGTACTATTTTGAACACTATTAAAATGTTTGAAACACATTTTAAGAAATAAAAATAAGTGTTTATTACATTTTTAAAGTACAGTTTCAGCATTTCAACTTCATTTATTAAAATACCTTTTTTTAAATCTGAAAATATAAATATCTGTTTGATCTCAGGGATACTTGTTCAGGACTTTCTGGAGGTAAAGAACCAAAAGGCGGAGTATCAATCATTTCCATATAACTTCACTGTCTGCTTCTCCACCATGTTTGATTACACCAATGTACTGCAGGTGGGCCATGTTTGGAAAAAATGTGTGTGTGTGTGAGAGAGAGACAGAGAGACAAAGAGAGCGAGATGTAACTATATGATTTTGATAAAGAAAATTTAGGAATACATTTAAATGCTTATCAATACACATTTTTAAAGAAAAAAATTGTGGCAATCTGAAGAGAGAGTTGTTTGCATGCACACCTTCACTTATACTTTGAATTCCTGCTCTTTTCAGTATCATTTTTTTTCTAAGAACAATTTTTATTTTAGGTCAGAATGTACAGTATGGTTAACTTTTTTTCCAGGTTAAACCCAATCACTGAACATTAAACCCTTGTTTTTATTTGAATGCTGGGTTTGGATTGAGTCTAAATGTATTGACCAGTGGTTGTTAAAACTGACTGATCAGATATAATTGTGAACCAGCATTTCACCAGATCGTCTGATGAAGATGATACTTGAAGTCTGTTCTGTGTTGCAGTTGGTGCAGAGTTTGGAAATGCTTCAGTTGCTGGGAGTCAACAGGGTTGTGATCTATAAAACCAGCTGCAGTCCTGAAACACAGAACCTTCTGGACTACTACACACACAAAGGTCGAGTATGCTGAGATTTTTTTCACTTTGCTAAATATTCATCTAAACCAACGAACAAACTCAAATGACAACAGAGGAATGAGAGCAGTTTTCTTCTGGCTAATAAAATTAATGACCTTTTTTTTTTTGGTTTTAATTCTGGGCTGCAGCGATTAACAGTGGCCAAAAAAAAAAAAAAAGAACCAGTCGGTTCTATGGGGCTGAAGGAGGTAGGCTAATACTAAAGACATGAAATGTGATTTAGGAGAAAGTGAAAGTCCCGTTAACAACCTCACCAAGGAAAAACAACAGAACATTTTTGATTCTTTCTTTTAGTGTTGAGCAGGTAATAAAACACAATTACTGATTTGAAAAAATCTCTTTTTCACATTGTGCTAAGCCATTTACCTGAGCAGAGTAAAAAGATTGTTTGAATGGAGCCGGGACGCCAAAGGATCAACACTCCTGTCACTTTATGGCCACAAAACAAAAAATGTTCAGTGACTGAGTCCATATTAGAAAGAAGAGGGGTTCAAAGTGATCTACCAGAAATCCAGACAGATAATCCACGTAAAAACCTTTTCTTCTTCCTTTGCTTCTGGAGAAACAGAAAGTTGGTTACAGATCTCTAATTTGCTTAATCATCATCAATAGTGAGCTTTTTGGAAGAATAGTTTAGATACTGTTGTGGCTTTTGTTAAAAAAAATGTTAGGAAAGTGTCTTTTCTTATGTGCAGTGAGACAACAGACAAAAGCAGTTGGACTTTCTGAAGTTTGCATGATCTGGTTTGTTAAAACCTTCAAGTACTTTGTTTACTGATCAGATTAGATTCATATTTATGGAATTCTTTTCTCCTTTTACAGGTTTAGTGGAGGTGATTCCCTGGTCTCTGTCCAAATATCTTAACGTGTCTAGAGACTGGTTGCCAAAACACGGCCCTGGCAAACTCCATTACTTTGGTCAGATTCCTGCTCTGAATGACTGGCTTTACCGATATATGTACAGGACCAAATATTTGGCTTTGCATGACGTGGATGAGTTAATACTACCACAGTCAGTCGATAGGTAAGCGGTTTTTCATGAGGAAGTCTCTTGGGCTAATTTTCAAATAAAACATTTAGAAGGATGTCTTTTTTGTACGACGGATAAAAAATGAGAAACATTTTAATGAGGACCTCTTTGAACCTACCCTTTCACGGCACATTTAATTGCGTCATGAGTTTATAATGTGACCAGTTACAGTTCTGCATTGTTCCACAGCTGGCTGGAGTTGTTGCCGCTACTGGAGAAGAAGTTTGGCGCTGACAAGAGTTACCGCTTTCGGAGTCACGTGTTTCCAAACGACGTGCTGCTGCCTCCTCCGATTTTCCCAAATATTCCACTGCAGGATGGCTGGGGGAACATATCGGGGGTCAATATCCTTTCTCACTTGTACAGGGAGCCCCTTCCTAGTTCCAAATGGATCGACTTTAAGATCATCGTGAACCCCCGAGCAGTATTCTGGCTGACAGTTCACGGAGCCCTGAAGCCCCTGAAGACATTTGAGTGGGTGACCACAGACTTGGCACGGATGCACCACACAAGGTAAACTGACGCCCCCTCTGTTTAACCAAATCCAATTCTGAGACAGTTCAGAAATAATTATTCTTGAGTTTGTAAAGCACTTTCTGACTTTTCAGAGCCAAAACCCAACCCACTGTGACTCTAAATGATCTGATTTACGATGGCAGACTGCTGAACTACAGCGTCCGGCTCGTACCTGCTGTCAATGCTGTGCTGAGAGAAAGCAGGTGTCTGTCTCAACATGAAATTCTGCGCTGATCACAAACTCTTTGCTCCCAGGTTGTGGTGCACTGCAGTGGGTTCTATAACCATTAGCAGTGTTGGGTAAATTAATTCGAAAAAGTAATCAATTCCTTTTCTTAGTTACTGGATCAAAAGTGTAATTGAATTACGTTACTAATTACCTATTTGAAAAGTAATTCACTATTCCTTACTTTACTTTTTTTCCACTCATAGACAAATTCTCAAGGCAAAAACAGCTTCACGCAAAAAAGATCCTCTTGTCTTTCATTTAGCAGGGCTCCTTTGAAAAAGAGATTTTTAATCTCAATAGGTCTTTCCTGGTTAAATAAAAGGTAAATACGACTTTAAAAATATATATTTTTAAAGCAACAACCTTGTGCAAGGTATGAACGTGGTTGAAGACATAACCTGCTTCATTAGAATTCAGACAACAGTGTGAAAAATGACACAAAAATAAGTTACACCATTTGTGGTGTATGCAACAGCTCAAAGTCAGATGTGTAAAATACTGTTACGTCATGTTCATCTCTCTCAAATCTTAAATGATGCCAGTCTTTGAAGACACACAGAACTATTAAAAGCCTCCATGTTCATTCTGACTTTATGTATTCCATTACAATGAGTTGCACCAGTCTCTCGCTCTACGCCTGCCTTTTGTGCAAAGTTCTGTGCTGCTGTGAGTCCACCAAACTATGCACCCCCCCTCCCTCTGCAGAGTACACTGAGCACAAACTCATATTGACCAGTCACGTGCAGCTTATAGAGAAAAAAAAAATAAAGTAAGGGTGGATCAGATTTTTTTCCCCTACCCCTCCAATTGTAGGGGCATTTATAGGGACAGGAGTGCCCCTACAATTGTTTTTTTAAAGGGTAGAGCAAAGGGACTTCGAGTTCTGTATCCCCCTGCCAGTAAGGTAAACAAGTCAGGTGTCAAAAATCCATCCAATACTTTCTTAAGGCGGCTGGAACAACAGCTAAATTAAAACCCCAAGCTAACAAAGTTAACAAAAAAAAACAAATGTAAAGTTTCTTTTAGCAGAAAAGATCCAGTGAGGAAACAGAGGAAGAGCATTCAACTTAAAAAACAGAAGTCTTTACTCCAAATATGGATTTAATGTGATTGTTGTTCCCACAGACTACAATAATGCAGAACATTCAGCAACTGGCTTTTTAAATAGTATGAGGATGGTAAATATCGTGTACTTGTACTGCGCATTTCTACCTTTGTTAAAGGCCAAAGCGCTTGAAAGTCACAGTTCCATTCACCCATTCACACACTTCAGCTAAGAGAGAAAGTTCACCTCTTACCACTCGTTTTTGTCCAGATCATGAAGGAAAAGTTTGTTTTAAAGAAGCCTACACATATAGAACATTGTCACCAGAACTTCTTTTTTAGGCATGCATATTGCACATTGTGATTAATCACAACCAAAAGTGTGATTCATACTGATTAATACTAAACACTGATTATTTTTTAATCAATAGACAGCACTACGAGAAACATTTCAAATCTACTTTGGATTTCATCAATATTTTTTTTGGTAAGAAAATAGATTTTGATGAACTTCAGTTATTTATTATCACTGCATTTTTTTTATAACATTTTGAAAACACTAATTGTGTGCTTATGAATTGCATTCACTCAGTATTCTCTCAGCAGAAATAGTTCCGTAATTACCACAAGAGGGCAGCATTTTATCCAAACCTAGGTAGTCCTCAGACATGCAGCAATGTGCATTACATGCTGTCAACATATGAATTTCCATAAGTTTTTGTGCTTGGTTGCACTTAAAATATGTGCAAATTTCAGCAGACAAAATATAAACAGTTTAAATACCATCTGCTCCAATGAAAGGTCGATATTTTCAAAAGATCCTCATGTTAGAGAATGACTTAAGCTTGTATTTTAAATTTGTGAACAATCTAAGAGAGGAAACTGAATACAGTCTGGTAGAACAGTTAAAATAAATATTGTATACATTTCTATCATAATTGGTAAGGTTACCTTTTATTATTTACATAAAATGGTGCGAAACAGCGATCTGCTGTCAGCTTTGTTGTTCTAAACCCTTAAACCGGAAGTAACTTTACACAGCAGCAGCGATTTCACCTTTTTGTCTGACGTCACAGTGAAAAGGGTCTATTCTCCACATTATTACGTTTTCCCAAAATCCACCACTAAAAATCATGTCTTGATGTCAAAAACTTTTTAGAAAATGGTTTGGATGTTGGTTTCTCTACATTTATTTTCATTTTGTTGCCTGATGTCATGTGTCACAGCTCCATGTTAAATGTTGTAACTGCCGTCCATTACTTTGACTTGATACACCAACTGTCCAGATGCTAAATACAATATAACTGTTGTGCAAAAAAAACCAAAAAACAAAAAAAAACAGCACAAAATAAACAACCAACTTGCCTATATATTTTTTGGAAGGTGCGGTTTTGAAGATTCATTGGAAATTATGTTTTATGTGTGTTTGACTTGAAACAGTAAAAAGGATGAATACATACACTGAAAGCCTGTGGGTGTTTTTTGCAGTCTCCATGGTTTTTAACCATTCTGGCCATCTATGAAGTCTTCAAACTTCATAGATGAAGATTTTTCTAAAACTAGCAAAAAAACCAAAGCTTGAGATTTCTTTAAACTCAACAAGTAAGGCTCCCTTACACTTCAGGATGAGGTCCATAAAAAATACACACTTTTGGTCAGAAGTGAACAAACAGTTTTAGATTCAGAAATTATTTTTTCTTTTGTGAAGTTGAATCAAACAACTTTGAAGTTTTGTTTATTTGTGTAGCAAATCACCTAGTGGTTACTTTGTGAACTGACCTTACTCCAGTTACTTTCGTGTTCAAACAGGAAGCAGCTCCTCACAAGGCAGTAGAGGTGTGGAAACTGGGTTTTTGATGAGCGAGCAAACATCTTCCAGGATCTTGTAAGACATAAAAAAGTCCAAGTTTATTTTGATACTGCACAGCACCATATGAAGATAATGAAGGGTTTTGTTCCGTGTTGTGCGTTGGACTCACCCTGGTCAATTATATGGTCATACAAGAAAGCTTTGGAAACAGTGCAAAAGTATTTCCACAAAAGATAGCAAAAATGAATGATTAATGAACAAACTCATTTTTGTTGTTTTATGTTAAAGTGTTGAGATTAACAAGAATAAAAGAAAAGTAAGCAAAGAGTGTTACTATGAAAGCAACCAAGACAAATCCAGCTATTGACAAGAGTAAGACACCTGGAAGTCACACAAGTCTTTATCTCTTCCATCAAATCTGTAACCAATTAAGTGCTAAACGAAGTGCTGGTCACTCACAGCAGAAACAAGGTGAGTTCCATTCTGACCCCAAAAGAAAACTAAGAGCTGCAAATCATATATTCATATACAGATTAGAACCACTTGGTAAAAAAAAAGGCCTGGTGAGACTGTCAGCAGATTGAGTTGAGGAGACAACCTGTCTGCCTCGCAGCTCAGGCCAGCCGACAACACATCTAATCTCAGAGTTCAGAGCCGCTCCTCAAAGTCAGAAACAGCCCGCCGGCGGCCTTGTGAGAGATAACCCGGAGGACAGAGACTCCTGTGCACGTTTGGACCTTCAGAAGCAGTTTTTTCTCAGCTTCCTGACACTCCAGCTAATGCTCTTCCCATCAGCAGGTGAGTGTCTTCATTTCCTAGTATACTACTTTTAGAGGTTGAGGAGCTTCTGACAGTTGTTTGAAACAGTGAAGGGCTTGCATTTTTCTGCTGTTCAATTATTCTGCAATAGAAGGTATTTTTTTAACCTGAACACTGCTTCAAAGCTGTCTTTATGACTCTAAACTTGTAACAGCAGGTGACTTTGAAATTCTCCAATTGAAAGTGTAATTTTCTGCTTAAAAATGGAAATTCTGGCAGAAACTTTGATTTTAAGCAGTACTTCTGCCTCTTTTAAAAAAAGAGAAATAGTAACTCAACATTTAAACAAAGTCATTAATTTAAAAAATATTAGGAGCTATTGGGATAGTTATTAAAACAAAACTTTAATTGAAAAAGCCAACAAAAGTTTTTCAACAAAGTACTAAAGAAATCTCATTTAAGACGGTTCTGTTGAAACGGAACAAGTCTAAACAGAATGGGACACTTTATTGTGAATGTTAGTTTTTACTTTTTAGAAAATCTGAAATATCTTTTAAAGTGCCTTCACACCAGGAGCACGGAGGTGAGGACCCCTGGATGGGTGAAGGAAAACTTGGTTTTGAGGAACTTCCCTTTAGTCATTCTTTTGCCCAGGAGAGCAGCAATATGAAGCTGAAACATTTAAAGAAAATAAATGTCTTTACTGCTAAACAAAAACTGGTTATCAAAAATATGAGATTAAATCAACACATATCAAGACTTCCTGTGTTGTTCAGAGAGAAATCAACCAAACTTGATAATTTGGTTGATTTGGAAACACTCCCCTGAAGTCCTCACACTGGCTGCTCTTTAAACTAACTTAAAAATGTTGCTGCAAATCTTTAAAACTCTTCATGGATCCAAATACTGTGGACGCATTCTGGTTCATAAACCAGCAAGTTTGAGATCTGCAGTCAGCTGGCAGAGCCTTGAACCCACCAAACGTGGTGCTGCAGAGAGGAACTTCCTGATGATGGTGATTATGAGGAGGATGACCTGCTGATTGGTTAATTGTCTGTGCAACTCTGTCTGATGGAATTCTGAGCGTGCTCCGTGCAAGACAACTGCTTTGGTTTCACCATCTCTGCACTTATAGTTTTGTTCAGAATTCTTGGAAAAAACCATTTTCTTACACCATTGGCAGATCTTTTTGCTTAATTTAAAGACTTATTTAAATCTGTCAATGGGATAAGATTTATTGACCGGTTTTTGCAGTGAGAAATATACATTGAGGATTTCTGGAATTCCCAGTTCACTTCAGATCTTGGTTTTGTGAATCCAGTCCTGTGACCCGAAGAACCACAGAAACATATAGTCTGCTGGCAGACCACCATAGACTCTGAAAACTTCATCTACCTTCCTTCCAGTGTTGATGCAGTTCTCTTGTCATCGCAACTTCCAGTTTCTTACCTGACAGCACCTCCTGTATAGGCAAAAGCCCAGAAAACAAAAGGTCTTTTATGTATTTTTTTAAAAGTATTTTTTGTTTGAACTTTTGTGATACGTTTTAAAAATATTATTTACATTTTTGTGATGGTTTCCTCGTCTACAAGAACAATCATCAAATAAAATATATATATAAAATTAAAATGTTGATACAAAACCAACTTCAAGAAAGCTGTGTAGAAAGAAGATTTTTGGATTCTGCTTAGTGACTTTCTTTAAATCAACCACATTTCTCTTTCTTTGTTGTTCTTTTGAGAGGGAAAGCTTGGCGGTCTAAATGTGATGTTGTGATCCAAGGAAAGAGGTAAAAAAAAAAAAAGAAAACAAGATGGCATGAACATTAAAGGCTGCAGGAAGCGTTTGAGTTTTGTTCTTTTTGCAGAGCGGCCGTGACTCCTCAGAGAAACTTTCTTGCAGACTGAATATGAGCAACACTTCAGATAATCAGCTGCCTGGAATGAAGGCTCTGAAGAAGCTGCTGTGTTGCAGCTTCTTCATTGGTGTCTTCTCTGTGGCCCTCATACTCTGGACCTACAGGTTGGTGGGAATTATAACTCCAAGATTTTTATGATTCAAGGAAATAAAAATGTGGTTTTCACATTAGCATAGCCCAGAGTAACATTACGGATATGTCAAAACCTCTTGGCTGACAGTGGAACGCCTCAGCATCCTTCTGGAAGAGCTGGCTGGGAGAGGCAGATTGACCAAAAATAAACCTGATGGCAGAGATCAGAAGTTTTAAAGCCACAAACTCCTCATGTTTACTTCTAATGTAAAGATGGATGTCTACCATGGAGTGATTTGGACTGACTGCTAAAGTTCTGTGATCTGACCTGGTTTTAGTTCCTTTTGTTTTTAAGAGCTCCCAACAGGAAGTCAAAGTGCTGGCGCTGAACCCAGACCTGATCTGCATTTAAACCCTTTTAATGCCTGAAATATTTTAGGCCGTATTCAGATACATTTGGACACATTTTATTTGCCTTAAGTGAAACAGAGTTTGTTTCTCCCAATAATCCGGAACACATTTTCAGTCTGAATACACCTTTAAACTGCTCTGTAGCTCCAACTTGAGCTGAAACTCCAGAAAAACTTGTCCGGTAGGATCCTCTGACATTTCCAATGTTCATTCTTGACTTTGAAAATTCAGCTTTAGCAGATGTTCCTATAGCAACTTCAGGTCTGATCCTCAAAAATTCCAATTTCTTTGGAAGGAAAAAAAATAGTCTTGAAAAAAGTTCTCTCAAGGAGAGTAAATGATCAACTCTAGTGTTCATTTTTTTTAATTACTAAAAAAAAAATGCTCAAGATTCTGCAGACTGAAAGTCTGACATCCATTTTCTGCATACCCGATCAAACACAGAAAGTCCCTCTTCAGTTTTTAATGGTTGTGATGTTACAGAAGATTCTGGATTTTTCTCTGCTTTATTTTTGTATTTTATTTCCTATAAAGGTTTAATTGCTTAACTTATTTTCTATACACCAGTTTGAAATAACTCATTAACTTTCAACCTTCAATCATGTTGGCTCTGCAGGCCTGAACACTACATCAGTCCTTTGTATTTTTCTTCTTCCAAGCCACAAATCTCAGAGAAGTCCACTGTAGCAAAGATGCTGACACCAGGGTATAAAAGTAAGACTTGATCTCCATCAAATAAACAACTCTCCTTTTTGACCCAAATCACTTGTATGCAAGATGACCTGAGAATGCAGTATCCTTTATAACATGAGTTCTCTTTTGCAGTACTGCAGGGAGAGCAGGCGTCTCTGGTGCCGGTCAACATGACAAAGACTCTGATGATATCTGCCTTTATGGAGCATCGAGCAAAAACAAAAGAGGTCAGTTAAAAGCAAAGGAAAAGGTGCAGAAGGACATGAACCAAAGTTTCAAAGGAAGAAATCAGGGCATTTCTTGATTTTTTTTTTTTTTTTTTTTTTTTTTTTTTTTTTTTTTTTTTTTTTT
>BSAI01000072.1:2502480-2541733 GCA_036245035.1 Adrianichthys oophorus | reverse complement strand
TTTTTTTTTTTTTTTTTTTTTTTTTTTTTTTTTTTTTTTTTTTTTTTAGTACAGAACATTTGAGTTCTAAACTTCATGAAGAGCAAAATCAAAGAGTGATCACAAACAAAATGATGGAAGAAGAACAGAGGAGACAAACAGGAGTCAGACGAGAGTTGCAGAAGTGAAGCACAGATATTCAAAGAGGCTGCAGACACACCAGTACAAACTGGTTCTGCTTCATGCGCCCACATGAGACGGAGAGCATACAGCTGTCGTAAAGCCAATCAATGAGTCCCACTCTGATCATCTTTTTTTGATCCATTTTTGTAAAGCATTCCCAGTGCTATTTTATTTATGATTCTGCCGTTTTTAGCCAAACTCAAACATGTTGACATACTTTCTGCAGAGCGGCAGGAGTTAATTAGAAATTCTTCTGAGTTGTGGGCGGGACCGTTGGCAAGCAGAAACCCCATCCCCCTTTTCCCTCCTCGATGCTGAGAGCTCGGAGCAGGGGGGTTTGTGGCAATACAATGTTTTTCAAACGGAATTTTTTTCATCTGCTCCTGATTGATTTGTTTTTCAAGCATAAGTTGGACAATACACGAAAATAATCAGTCAAAATTATCAAACTCATTATTAAGACAATGAATGCACTGATTGAGAGGAAAGAAAGAGAGGAAAAAAACAAAAAAGAAACCAATGAAAAACAAAGCACTTACGTCTCATTTGTTAAGTAAAGTGATTAATAACTGAAGTCTAATAGAGCTTGATTAATTGCTTGAAAAGAGTGGGAAGAAGCGAACTTCTATAATCCCACCCCTACATAGTTACATCATTTCATAGTCTTGCATTGTTTTCATAATCCAGTTCTGATCAGAAATATTATTGATTCATACTTTAGGTAATCTATATGTAATAAACATTGATTATCATTAGAACACTAATTACATTGATCTAGTAACCGTTGGTACATATTTCAGATTGAGTAAAGAAAATCAGTAGTTTATCAATAGATTGTAATTACCTTCGAGTAACATTTCAGTGATCATTATTACACATAACACAATTTAATACTCATAGGTAGTGATTTAAAAGAAAAGGAAAATATATATATATTTTTCTCTTTTTTGTTTCCTTGATTATTTCAGCACATTCAAGTTCACACGTCCACATATTTGAAATGATTCAAACACCAGTTGATCTTAAACTCTTCTTATCTTCATATTGTGAGATTAGAGTTTCTTTATACATTTTCTTGAATGTTTGGATGTTTGAATATTGTTTGAGTTCATTACTTAACCCGTTCCAAAGTTTAGAGCCGCACACAGACACACACCAACTTTTTTTGTGGTTCTTATCAATTTGATCTTGAAGTTCCAACATCCCTTCAGTTTGGAACCTCCTTCGTTTTCTAAGAACTGTTTTTGGATATTAAATGGTAATGTTTTTCCACTAGCTCTGTATAGAATTTGGGCGGTGCAAAAATCAACAAGGTCATTCAGATTTAAAAGTCTGGATTGATCAAATAAATTGTTTGATCAAGAAAGCCGGCTTTATGTACAATTCTGATGGCTGGTTTTTGAAGTAAAAAGAGAGGATGTAGTGAACTTTATAATTATTAGCCCAAATTTCTATACAATAGGTGAAATATGGTAATATTAAGGAACAATATAATAAGTATTGACAGTTGTATTTAGATGTATTTATGATTGAAATACTTTTTGAAACTTTAGTTTGTATATGTCTGATGTGTAGCTTCCAACTTAATTTGTTATCGATTACAATCCTCAAAAATTTGATTTCTGTGACGTTTTCTATTAAGACATTATTTATTGAAACTGAGAGTTCTGTGTTGGACTTGTAATTAACAAAAAACATCACTTTGGTTTTTTTCAAGGTTCAAAGATGGTCTGTTGTAATCCATCCATGATTTTATTTTGTTCAACTCTGTGTTTACCACATGGATAAGGCCCCTTTGATTGTCTATAAAATAAAATATATCTGTGTCATCAGCAAATAAAATGAGTTTAAAAGTTTTGAAACATTGAATATATCATTAATGTAAATATTGAATGGCAGCGGGCCTAGAATTGATCCTTGGGGGACACCACTACTTATCTCCTTGGTCTTTGATGTAAACTCATGAATCTGGACAAATTGTTTTCTTCCCGTCAAACAGCTTTTGACCCAACTTGGCACTAGTCCTCTTATCCCATGCACTCCCAGTTTATCAAGTAGGATGTCATGATTGAGAGTCAAATGCTTTTTTTTTTTTAAGTCAATGAAAATTCCAGATGCAGATTTCTTTTTGTCCAGAGCGTTTGTGATTTCCTCAACAGCATCAATGATACCCATTGAGGTTGATCTGTTTTCTCTAAAACCATATTGGTTTTCAATTATAATGTTGTGTTTATCTATAAATTTAGCTCATTTTTCATTTAGTATCTTTTCTAAAATTTTTGAGAATTGTAGAAGGAGAGAAATAGGTCTAAAGTTTGTAAACAGATGTTTGTCTCCACTCTTATAAATAGGAATCAGTTTTGCAATTTTAATTTTCTTTGGGAATTTCCCAGTTTGTAGTAAGTTACATATGTATGTTAGAGGCTTAGAGATATTAATGACCTTCTTCACTACTGTCGTATCAATATCGTCACAGTCTGAGTTTTTACTCTTGAATTTGTTAACAGCTGCTAGATCATTTCCGTTCACTTCAGAGAGAAAGAGAGTGTGGGATCCTTGTGATGGTGGAATATATTCTTTGCTGGTTTTGGACCCACATTTACAAAATAGTTGTTAAAACTGTTTGCTGCTTCATTAATAGTATAGCTTTGACTCTTCTCATCTGTAAAGTAATCTGGGTATGTTTGCTTTTCTGTCCCTTTTTTTAATGATACTGTTTAATATTTCCCAAACTCTCTTCACATTGTTTTTGTTTTCATTCAGTAGATTATTGTAGTACACTTTTTACTGTGCTGTGTTGTTTCAGTTAGTTTATTTTTGTGAGACTTGTATCTCTGTTCACTTTCTCTTGACCTTTGTTTTAAGATTTTTTTTTATAGAGGTTATTCTTTTTACAAGCATTTTGTAGACCAGTAGTTAACCAAAGACATTTAGCAAATTTGTTCTTGAATTGATGAATTGGACAGTTTTTGTTAGAGTGAACTAAATATTTCTAAAAAACATTCATAAGCGGTGTCCACATCTTTCTCTCTGTACCCAGAGTTCCAGTTCTGTCTGGATAAGTCATTATTAAAGGTCATTGTTTTTTCATTTCTTAACCTTTTGCAGACTCGTTTTATTATTTTCTTTGTTGTCACGTTGATATCAAATAGTGTGAAAATGGCCAATGATCAGTTGTGTCGCACATTATGAGTCCAGTCATATGAGTGTTTTCTATATTATTAGTAAATATATTATCAATCAGAGCAGCACTGTGAGCAGTGATTCTGATGGTCTGTTACTGGTTGGATAGAAACTCATACTGTACATTCTGCTGATAAAGTCATCTGTTGCTTTATGTTTGCTGGGGTTTATCAGATCTATATTCAGATCTCCACAAATAAAGTTTTTTTATGTTGGGAGTGATACATTTTATCCATCCAGTCACTGAACACTTCTAAGCTTGACCCTGGTGACCTGTATATACAGCTTGTAATGACATTCTTCCCTGATTCATTACAGATTTCAATAGTAATACATTCCAGTATTCCATCCACTGCAACTGACATTTGATCAATTACTGTAAACTTCATATTTTTTGCACATAGATTGTGACTCCTCCTCCTTCTTTGTTTCCTCTGTTCACATAATGAAGTTCATAGTTTTCCAATTCCAAATCAGTGTCTTTGTTGTATCTGAACCAAGTTTCTGAAATGGTTATGATGTTAAAGGAACGTCCCAGATTCTGTAGATGATCCTTGAAGTCTCCAAAGTTGGTCTCCATGCTTCTGCTGTTAAAGTGGATGATTGACAGTCTTCCTTCAGGGTTAAGAGTTTTTAAAGTCATCTATGCTGTCATATCTGCAGTCCAAATTAACAGTGGGAAAGAATTGATCAGGGTGGATGTCATCTTGCAGGTTGTTATCATTATCACTGAATATGTTAAGGTCAGGTTGCTCACAGTTCAGATCTCTCTGAAAGTTGTGGTCACAGTTGACTGTTGAAGAAAATGTGTTGTTTTTAGAAGCCATAGTTTGTAGAGTTTGACTCCTCACCTGGAGACTCCAGCATCTTCACTTCTCTCTCGTTTAGACTGCAGTGGGTAGAAACTTCTCCAGCTCCTCCAGGCTCCTGATAACGATGACCTTGGCTTGTTCAGGAGAACGGTTAAGTTTAACGTAGATTCTGGAATCCCTTACCCAGGTGCTTTGAATCTTTCCTTGCTGTTTCAGGAAGCGTGCTCTTCGGGCAATGTCAGCATTATGTTTAATGAGATTATCATTAATGTAAAAATTGGTTCCCTTCAGAAATCTTCCTTGCTTCAATAAAGCTGTTTTGTGTTTTCGATTCACAAACCTTACAAGGATGGCAGGTCTGTCAGACTCTCTTGTCCTGGGAAGCAGGCGGCAGATCTCCATGTTGTGTCCAGAGAAATTCCTTTGGACTTCAGGGAATCTTCCACCTGTTTCTCCACAGAGCTGGTCTCCTGCTCGTCGGAGTCCTCACCGTTCCCGGCGGTCACTGCATGTGCATATGACCGGGGTTTGATCTTCAATCTGGTGATTGTCACATCATTATTCCTGGAATTCTGCTCGTGGTCATCCATTCGCTTTTCCATGTTCGGTTGACAGTCGGTTCATGCTGAGCTCGGTGCTGTCTCCCCTCCTCCAGTGCATTCAGGATCGGCTCTTGCTGGATCTTCATGGATCTTATTTCTTCCAGCAGAAAATCAAGCAACTTCTTGACATCCTCCAAGTCGTCCGTCACTGGGGTTTTTTTGCGGGCATGATCAGGAGTTGTTTTTTACAATGTTTACTTTTTTCTCAGTAAATAGATTTTCGAAGTGCAGCTGCTCTATGCCTCCGTGGCGTCTTCCTGGAAGTCGAATGGATTCACAATGATTTGAATAAAGAAATACTCAGACATGCCCTTTTTTTTTTTAACTGAAATCTTCCCTATATGTCCTCGATCAGAAAAAATGCCACAAGAACATGTTAAATGCACAATTTTCATCAAGGTGGGTCTTTAATTCAAGGGTTTCAGGTCAAAGGAAAGAAAAGGAAAGGTGGGCAAAACTGTGGTGAGAGCAGCCATGTAGAGACAGTGGCACTGAGGAAAAGGCAGGAAGCAGAACTGGTAGAGGATGCAGACGACAGGGTTAGATGGAGGAAACTGATTCCTCGGAAACGAAACGGGTAAAGCAGGTATCACTGAAGAACAGAAGGGTCTGAACCAACAACATTGAATCTGTTTTATTGTTTTTATTCATTTTTTTTCGAAATATCATTCCTTGTTATTGTCCTTTACAGGCTTTATCCCATGAATAATGATAACCTGTGATAAGCCCACCAGACCCTCAGGATCTACCTGTCTCTATCCCTGATTGTTGTAGACTTTAGGAACAAAGTGGATGATCCCAGATTTTTTGAAAGAACATTCTAAAACTCAATCAGTGGATGTAAGATTAAATAAACAAAGAAATGTTGTGTACTTTGTTGAAAATGTAGACTTAACATTTTAGGCAAATATTCAGAGTAGAACCATCATGTGATGCAGTTTATTGTATTTTCTATAGTAAAAGTATTCTGATGATGACGGGCTGATGTCATGCAGGTTCGTATTCTTGCAATCGTGCTGCGGAGCGAGAAAGTAGAGTATTGCTGCCATCTGCTGTGTCAGGAGGAACTGCACATCTCCAAGGGCTCCTGCAATATCCACAGTGATCACTTTGGCTTTCCTTATGGGACGGCAGGAATCATGTGTCCCGTTCCCCAAGGCTGCAAGACTCCATCACGTATTACTTTGACCTCTACTGCAGAGAGAAACCAGGGTAAATGTTTGTTTTTGTTTCATTTTGTATGTTAGCCTGCTTCGCGATCAAGATTTGAACACACAGAGATGTAATTAGGAGTCACTTCTTCAAGTTTCTTTGATTTATTTTGGCTTTACTTGAGCAAATCCCAAATATTTCTGACAAATGTTCTTCCTTAAACTATGATGATGTTTAGCAGCATTCCAACAAGTGAAAGTGTTTGAGTGACTAATGCGATGAAGAGCGAGCGAGCTCCTTCCTGGTTTCTTTGTTTGGATATTTGTCACATTGAACTGATTCAAGGATCAAACCAAGATTAATTTGACACACAAATGGCTCTAAGGTCTAATTCAGTTCTGAACTTTCTTTTTCTGTGAAAATGTTTGTTTTTGGGACATTCTCAGAATTGATTGTTTTGCTTTAGTCATCTTTGAGGCTAACAATATTTACAATGCAAAAAAAAAAAAAAAAAATTCAATCCTGCTGGTTTTTATTTAATGGCACCCAAACATTTAAAGCTTTGATTTTTGCCTCCTTTGTTGGGAGCAGCGGCAAACTCCAATTTTCCTAAACTTCGTCATCAGACATTTGTTTCAATGCTTTTCTTGTTGAGTAAAGTTAGACATGTTGAAGGATTTAATAAAAAAAAAAAATCCTAAATATGCGTTTAAAGTCACAACAAACACGATCGGAATGAAGTCCAGACTTTGCCTGAAAAACTATAGAATCTTCTGTTTCTGATGCATTCAGAGGATGACCGGCTGCCTGTTTGGACCTGTGCTCTGCAGCAGAATCCAAGAGCTCCAGAGCTGGAGACGGTGAACTGATGATGTTTTCAGGATAATCCATCTTCCCATGATTCTCTGGAGACCAAATGACAAATGTCCTGGTGAGACTTTGGGATTGGCTTTGCAAAGACCAAGCAGGTTCAGAAAAACGAATTTTCTGTGAGCATTATTCAATTTGATTATCCAGCCACACCGCCCTGAACACGCCCCATCTCTGAAGCCAAGCAAGGTTGGGCCTGTGTAGTACTCTGATGGGAATACCAGGCGATGTAAGTTGGGACTGCGTAGTGGTGCAGTGGTTAGTGCTTTTGCTTCACAGAAGTTCAAATCCTGCCTGGGACCCTTTTTTTTTTTTTTGTGTGTGTGTGGAGTTTGCATGTTCTCCCCGTGCATGCGTGGGTTTTCTCCGGGGTCTCTGGCTTCCTCCAAACATGCTTCATAGGTTGATTGGTTACAGAAGAGATGCAGCAGGTTAAGAAAATGGATGGATGAATATATGAATCAGTTCAGTGTGACAAATGCAAGATAAAGGGGAAAACAGTTGCTCACCTCATTTCTGTGCCTTATGGAAAATAACTGGAAAATCTGTGTGACTTCTCAGGAATACCCGACGAAAAGTTTTTGGAAGTGAAGAACCAATATGAGAAGAATGACACCTTCACTTACAACTTCACCGTCTGTTTCTCCACCATGTTCAATTATACAAATACACTTCAGGTAAGGCCTTCACACTTTCTGACCAGCTTCAAAAAAGCAAAAGTCTCCATACCATCGTCACTTCTTAGAAACATCATCACTCCTCACATCCCAGCTGCTTCTCTTTTAGACCTTAGATGCTGAAAGTTGGCAGCAAATGTAATCTTAAATCTGGAAGACTTTGAAGTTTCAATTTCAGTTCATCTTTGGGTCCCACTGATGTGTTTCAGGACCCATTCACAGCCAATCTGTTTTCATCCATCCTAAAGTGGGATTGCTTGCTGTCTAGCACTGATGTCTAAAACCTTAGTCACATGCCCCCGTGGGCAGGGGTGGGTGGGTTGGTGTGGTGGGTTTTTGGGTAATCCATAGAAGCTTGTAGAGGAGCAGCTGCATCTAAAGGGGAGACCAGGTGTGTCTTGAGGCTTGTCGGGACACCTCAAGGGACGTCATAAAAATGGAACATACCATTGTCGTGGGTGCTAAGTGTATTGTGAAGTAATTGTAAGGATAGTGGAAGTCCCACACTTATGACCTACAGGTAATGTTGTCATAAGCTATGTTCACACTTTCATTTCCAGTTGGAGGAGTGGATCGTTGCTTACATGGAAATGGAGTATTTGGAGTCTACGAGATGTCTTTTGGAGCTACCAAGAGTCACTATAAATGATTGTCTTTCTGGCAAAACACTCCAAAATAAAATGCTGTTCTGTTGAACAGCTTTTAAATGTTCTCACATTGCTAGTCCTATGATCATGCAGTACATAGCAGTGTTTTGTGACTACTGGGTGTTTGGTGTTTCAGGAATGCAAACATTTCAGTTTTTGGATGTATAGATGTTCACAATGTAAGAAACAAAAATTAGACAATAACAGGAAAAGTGTACTGAGATTTGCTAAGTCGATGCATACAGTGAACCACAACAGGGGGGAAAAAAAGGAGGTCTTTTTTTGAACCGGAAATACGCCACACAGCTCCATGCGTAGAGTCCATTGCATAACACCTCACCACTGTAAAGTGTTGCAGTTTGGCAAAAAGCTGTGATTGTGTGAGCTGCTTCAGAATCCACTGGAATTGCGCTAATAGCGTGACAAGTCAATAAGATTTAGAAATTCAAAGAGCTTAAAGCTCCAGTGTTAACGGATTAACCTTCTTTTTCTCAGTTTCCTTCATATTTTTTCCTTGAAGCATGACCGTGTTGGTGCATACATATCTGTGACGAATGCCAAAGCATCCTGTGCACAGTTCCTGCTTGTGAACCTTTTTCCTTGTTAGAAGCTTCCTGACCATGTGACCTGCTTGATGTTACTTTAAAATAAATCTGTCTGTCGTGTTGCAGTTGGTGCAGAGTTTGGAGCTGCTTAAATTACTGGGAGTCAACAGAGTAGTTGCGTATAAGACCAACTGTAGCGCTGAAACGCAGCTCGTGTTGGACTACTACACACGCAAAGGTGGAGAATCCTGCAGTTATTTTTGTGTTTGATTTGGTTTGACATAGTCACAAAAACTAACAGCTTCTTTTGCTTTTACAGGTTTCGTGGACGTGATTCCATGGTCTCTGTCAACATTTCTTAACGTGTCTAGAGGCTGGTTGCCAAAACACGGTCCTGGTGAACTCCATTACTATGGTCAGATTCCTGCTCTGAATGACTGTCTATACAGATCCATGTACACGTCCAGATACGTGGCCATGCACGACACGGATGAGCTCATTCTGCCACTGTCAGTCAATAGGTGGGAATTTGACAGGAGATGCAGCTTACCTGCTTCCATGGTGAACGCTAAGTTTTCGTTGGTACTAAAAGTGCTTCTCATTTGTCATCAGCTGGTTGGAGATGCTGCCGCTGCTGGAGAAGAAGTTTGGTGCAGACAAGTGCTACATGTTTGAAAACAACGTGTTTCCCAGCAACCTGGTGCTGCCGTTTCCGGGCAGTGAAAGTCTTTCTCCAGGACAGGCATGCTGGGACAGAATATCTGGGAGAAACATCCTGGCTCATCTCTATCAGGAGCCCGTTGCTCCTGCCGCACGCTACCAAAACTTTAAGATCATTGTCAACCCACGATCTGTGTTCAGCACTAGTGTGCATGGGGTGCTGAAATCGAGGAAAGGTTGCTCTTGGGTTGACAGAAGTATGGCACGGATTTACCACATCAGGTACTTGAGGTTATTGTTTTTAGGAATTGATTTCAACAGGAGTCTTGGGAAAATTTCCAGAGTGTCTGTTGTCCTGCTTGAAGCCTTGAAGAAAGCAAGACATGGATGTAGGACATGGCCATGTGACTTTTTCAATGTCTCAACATTGTTTTGATCTTAATCCTTTGTGGCAGAGATTCAACAAGGTACTGAAACATTCCTCAGAGTTTGGTCCATACTGACATGACAGCATCACACAGTTGCTGCAGATTTATCGGTTGCTCGTCCATGATGCCGATCTCCCGTTTCACAACATCCCAAAGGTGATCTATTGGGTTGAGATCTGGTGACTGTGGAGGTCATTAGAGTCCAGTGAACTCATTGTCATGTTGAAGAAACCAGTCTGAGATGATTCCAGCTTTATGACATGGAGCCTTATCCTGCTGGAAGTAGCATCAGAAGATGGAACACTGTGGTCATAAAGGGATGGACATGGTCAGAAACCATACACAGGTAGGCTGTGGTATTGTAAGCATGATCAGTTGGTACCAAGGAAAAGCCCCCATACCATGACACCACCACCAACAGCCTAAACTGTGAATATAAGGCAGGATGGATCCATGTTTTCACGTTGTCAAATTCTGACCCTACCATCAGAAATGGAGACTCATCAGACCAGACAACGTTTTTCTATCTCCTAATATCCAGTTTTGGTGATCCTGTGTGAATTGTAGCCTCAGTTTCCTGTTTTTTGCTGACAGGAGTGGTACCGTTGTGTTCTTCTGCTGCTGCATCAAGGTTGGACGTGTTCTGTTTTCAGAGATGTTCTTCTGCAGACTTCTGTTCTAACCAGTAATTATTTGAGTTCCTGTTGTCTTTCTATCAGCTGGAGCCAGTCTGACCATTCTCCTCTGGCATCAACAAGGCATTTTCACCCACATAACTGCAGCTCAATGGATATTTTCTCTTTTTCTGACCATTCTCTGTTAATCCTAGAGATGGTTGTGGGTGAAAATCCCAGTAGGTCAGCAGTTTCTGAAAGAGCGTATCTCACTTAAGTGAGCAGTGATTTGGTTAGTTTCTGCAGAGTTTACAGCTGGCACTGAAAAGATTTGCTTTAATCAAGGCAACGTCTTGAGCATCCGATCACCTGCATTCAAAACAATGGTCATCCAGTTCTGGACCTGCTGATCAAAGTGTTGCTGTCATGGGCAAACTGAAGAGAAATCTGACAGTGTTCTGACCTGGTTCCTGTTGTTTGGTCACCTGAAGATTCATGGACGACGTTTCTGTAACGGTTTTGTCTTTTCAGAGCTCAGCGTAAACTGCTGACCCCAAAACAGCTGATTTACGACGGGAGACTGCTGACCTACAGCTCCCGCCTCACTCCTGCTGTGAACAGGGCGCTGAAGGAGAGTGGACTTCTGCTGGATGACGGATCCTGTTAACGTGAAGAGTGCTAGACTTTAGCATTTTTTTTTTTTCAGAAAACCCAAAAGACATGAACTTCAACATTTATCTACAGAATGGTGCAAATAAAGAGGAGATATGAATGAACTGTAACAAGAATAACTCTGTTTGATCCCTTCACAAATGTTTTTGTGTTCCACCTAAGCAGTTCACAGAAAGTGTTTGGAGGTAGAGGTGGACTAGAGGTTCAACTTTCAAAGCTCAAGATTTTTTTTTTCTCTCAGACTAAAACTTTCAGAGTGCAGCAAAGACTGTTATTTTTGGTTTTTTTTCAAACTTGGCTGAAGAAGAAAGTAAAAACAACAAACACAGTCAAAAGAAGAAAAATATACAGACTCGCATGGAAGTTCACCCACACTCAACAGCTTTAAAGGCTGAACTGTCTCACATCTCTGAAGTCAAGTTTCTGAAGCAAAATATTCTGCAGCTTCAGATGAGCTGCCGAGGAGCCATAACTGGAAGCTCTTGGCTAAGGTGTCTTTTCCATTAAAACAAAAAAAACAACAAAAAAAAACTAAAATAAAAAGAAAAATCGACTGAAATGTTTTTTTTCCCCCACTAGACGTCAGTCTTGGTCTGTTTTCAACACGATTTCTTCTCTGCTAATGTCAAACAGAATCTTCGGTCAGTTTTCCCATCCTATCTTTGGATTTTGTAGAGGTCCAGGTCACAGTCTGAGCAGATGAGCAGCCTGACATTCATCACTTATTCAGCCATGAATCAGGACTTTGGCTTCCTGTTTGGGCCCAGTAAAAAAAAAAAACTGGAGCTAGGTTAGTTCATCAAGTAACCACTAGGTGTCTTGTTAGAAAACCAATTCACTGATTTACTGACAATAAGACAACAGTAAACGGAAGAGAGAGCTGAACCAAAAAGCGACGCTATCAATTTACTGGTAGATCTTTGTACCAGTGCTCACCTATAGTCACGAGTTCTGGGTCATGTCCGAAAGAACGAGGACCTGGATACAAGCGGCCGAAATGAGCTTCCTCCATAGGGTGGCTGGGCGCTCCCTTAGAGAGAGGGTGAGATGCTTGGTCACCTGGGAGGAGCTCGGAGTTGAGCTGCTGCTCCTCCACATCCAGAGGAGCCAGATAAGGTGGCTGGGCATCTCGTCCGGATGCCTTTTGGATGCCTCCCTGGAAAAGTGTTCTTCCCGGAGGAGTTGGAGGAAGTGGCCAGGGAGAAGGAAGTCTGGGCATCTTTGATTTGACTGTTGCCCCTGCAACCCGCTCCTGGATGAGCAGAAGAAGATGGATGGATCGATGGCTGGACAACAATGCCAAACTTTATAATAAAAAAAAGGTCTAGAAAGTTTGCTCGTAGACAACTGCAAAACCTCAAAGTATAGAAACTTCTGGTCAAATGTCCCTCAAAAACGAGAACAACTTTCCAAGTTATCTATCTGCATCTGCGACTGCTTCCAATGAAAAGTCTATGTAAACAGGCGTGAAGGCGCATTTTGGGCTTCTGCGTTTGAAACTCTTGCGTTCACGTGTAGCTCTGCAATTTTCTACAATCGGTTTCGAACATGACGAAAAGGAGATTTAGTTAATGTTGGTTTAAATTACTGCAACCACATTTATGTGGGCTCTTAATCTGGAAGCTCAAAGGTTGCAATGGTTGATGGGAGATGTGTCAATCAATGCTTCAGGCACTCCAATAGTATTAAGCAGAAATAAAAAATGCTCTCTCTGCTAGGTGAGGTGTTGGCTCCGCCTCCTCACTCTATCTGGTTGCATCCACTCCTCCCTCTTTTGCTCTGTAACAGAAATGTGCACATTTTGTATTTTTTAAGGACAATTTGATTAGAAGGGATTTTTTAAAAATACATTTTAGTATCATTAACTAAACTTTGTCTCTTATGACACAAAAGAGACAGAAATATAAGAAACTTCTTCATGCTGTCTGCCAGTTTTAACAGATTTTCTTTATTTTAAATTAATCTTATACGTTTAGTTTGCAAATACAAAGTGCAATGCAAACAAAAGAGCTAAAAGTTAAAGTTTTAAAGTCATTGTGAATCCAGCTGTACAGATAATTTCTAAAGACACTAGTCTTCTGATGAATAGTCTTCTCTTTATCCTAATTTTCAGTTCAGACGTGAAAGCTTTCATCACAGGAAGATTTTTATCAACATAATCTCTGTTTAGGGTTGAATCTGTTTCTTTTTTCCTCACAGTAACTTGAAATTAAAACATGAGATAACAAGATTTATTCTTCACAAAGCCTTAAGCTCCTCTGTGGATTCTTTCTATTCAGAAAGAAACCTATTAAACTTTTCACTATAATTAATCTGACGCTTAAAAAGTGAAGTCAGAAAATACAAACTTTTTTAAAGATTTAAAACTATTCTCATGGGTTCCCTTTGGCTGCATGTGACTTTGATCACGACAGTCTCTTGTGCTTCAAAGCTGTTCTTCCTTTACATTGTGAAGACCCTTTTGTTCAGTAAAGAGATTGTCTGGTAAATGTAGTCTTTATGTCCCTGGTAATAACTTTGACTCAGATATAAAAGCAAGTTGTCTCTTAGAGTAAGAGTTAAGAGTTTTAAAAAATTTTTTTTTTAAATGCGCTCCCTGCACATCTTCAATCCCACGAGTCAGTAGTTTGAATATAACTTCATGAGTGTGGCGGCCCCCTGCGACGGACTGGCGACCAGTCCAGGGGTGTACCCTGCCTTCGCCCATGAGTAGCCGGGTTAGGCTCCGGCAACCCCGTGACCCCGAAAGGGATAAAGCGGATTGGAAAATGAATGAATGAATGAGTGTGGCGGCTAGATCTGCGAGTCTGAAAATGGTGGGACACTTTTGGGTTTGTACGAAGACTGTGATTAGGAGTTAGTGTGGCTTTGGTCTAAAACGGATGATTATAGACTAAATATGTTCAATCACATTGTGAGTGGGTCGCCCCCTGGAGGGTTCAAACTCACCAGCTTCAGCACGATGAAAGTGGCTACGTGGCTAACATTTGTTGTTCTGATTTGAGCTCCCATCTTCTGCTAGCGTTCACGCGTCCCAATGCAAGTTATGTTTTTGGATTCTATGTACAAAATGCAAAGCGACTGAAAACATGTTAAAAGTTAAAGCCTATGCCAACTGTGAGCACATGCGCTAGTATTGGGTAACTACAATCTAGTGTGAACACCATATGCTAAAAGTGCGTTCAAGAATGCCCATTTAGCTCGTTCTGGAACATGGAGTCATGTGACATGAGCGCCCTCTGCTGGGTTTATGCAAACTAAAAAGGAAGACCTCACCCGTTTATGTTCACATGAATATTTATGTCCCGCATTATTCCAGGATGGTAAGGGCCAGATTGTTTTCACTATTGTTTTTTCTTACTGTGTCTTTGAGCAAAATATGTGGCCTGTGCAACATCATTAAGAAACAGACCAAAATTTGCTGGTACCCGGAAAAATGAAATTATGATGACATCACAGCAGGAGAATCCATCCAAAAAATGAATGGGGCTCAAAAGCAATTTCGAAATCCACTACCAAACCAAAACATGTGGATATCCAAAAGAAGTTTTCAAATTAATATGGGATGGCCACAGTACCCACGCCCTGGCAGCTTTATCGCTTTATCGCATTTTTCTCTTTTTTTAAACAAAAAAGAAAACTTTTGTGATTTGAGCGATTTTCATGAACTTTCTCACACATGCCACCAGATTGTCTAAAACCACAACCAAAGTTTTGTAGACCTTTGACCCTAAGAATAGACCACCACCTTGAATTATCAAAAAAAAAAAATCCCCTTTAGTACCTTCTACAAATTTAGACAGTTGGATTTAGAGGTTGTATATTTTGAATATGCTCTTAGAAAGACCCCCACAAGTAAGACAGGTAGAGTGATAGGCAACAAGTAAAATGTCAATATTTCACACTTTTGAGTGTGAATAATAAAATGTATAAATATTAAAATATTTATACATTTTACTCAAAAGTGTGAAAAATGGACATAACTGATTGTTTGACATTTTACTTGTTGCCTATCACTCTACCTGTCTTACTTGTGGGGGTATGTGTATATATATATATATATATAATTTTACTTTACTTAAACCTATGACCAGTCTGCTTTGTGTCTAGCCCTGAATCAATACCAACATAATATTGCTCATCATTGTGTTTCTTTAACAGATAACTCAATTTTTATGCATTCAAATCCACGGACAAGCCCCCGCTTATCTCAGGATGTGATAAACCCTTCCCTTTGTGTCGTCTCTTTTGGTAGAGCTGCTGATATTCAGCTTCTTCCTCTTTCTATCCAGCCTTTGAAATGCTGATAAGCAATCTAACCGTAAATTCTAAAATTCGTATAAAAAGCAGCCCATTGCTCTTTTACTTTTGATAAAAATGTGCCTCCTCTTGAGTTCCTCCACCACTTGTGATCCAGTCCCATCACTGTTTTAATAAGGACAGATTGCTTCTTTATTTTCTTAAAGTATATATTTTTGTATTTTATTCTATTTAAAGTAAAGTAAAGTAGTTTCTACCACATGTTCCTCAGACAGGTGCACAATAAAAAAAATCTAACATTTTTTCTTAACAGCTATATCATTGTAGCTAAAAGCAGCTTTTATCCATAGAAACCTGGCAAGATCTGATGGAACCATTAATTTAGAAAGATTGGATTTAAATTCCTCACTTTCTTTTCTCGGCTGCGTTCAAGTGTTATTCATGTGCTCATGTCAGAAAAACGGGTCAATGGAATTTAAAGTTAAGTAAGTAGATCAGCAAATTTCAATTCTGCTGCTGTTCCTCAAATGACCACTGGTGCGCTGCCTGACAGGACTGGAAGTGAGGATGAAGATCTAATATCCTAAATTCAACCAGTGCTGCCAACGGCAGAGGGGGTATCGGTGTAGAAGGGGACGTTTCTACAACAGAGATACTTTCAGATCAGACATATAACATTTTCAAACACAAGCGGGGGGGGGGGCAGACACTGGCAGACTGGTTCATTGTGGCCCTTGGGGCCCCATGGACACCTAAAGTTGTATGGAACAGACACATGAACATCTTTCTGACAGACCCACTGACCCAGGCACAGAATGGCATGATGGTGACGACGATAATTGTCATGTTATTATCTCATCTCATGGCGATAAGGCCCTGGTTCAAATCTCAACTGGGTTCTATCTCTGCAAAGTTTGTATGTTTTTCTTGTGCTTGGTCGGGTTTTTCTGGGAACATCGGTTTCTTCCCAAAGGCCAGAAACGTGCTTCATAGATTGATCAGTGAGTCTGATTTGTCCTGGGTGTGCTTGTGTAGTTGGGTGGGCCTGCAACAGACAGACAACGGGCCGAGGGTGTTCCCCGCCTTTACCCAGCAGTTGCAGGGATATGTACCAGCAGCCCCGTGAGCCTAAAAGGGATTCCTTGGGTTTCACTCCTCTTAACATGGAAGAAGGGGCATAAACAGGTTAGTTTGGGACTGAACACACATCTTGCCTGTGAAGTTCAACACCAACACTATTCCGAAACTTAAACTTTGATGACAAACTACAGACATTTCTAAAAATTGTGTTCCAGTACAGACCAACAGATCACATCTGGTTATCTGGTGGGGGCAGACCCTAGAAACCAGAAAAGCACAATAGGATGAGCCCAAGAGAATGATTGAAAAAAAAAAGAATAAGAAAAGAAAGTGAGCTGGATGCTGACAGATGGGATGCAAAATTCAGAGAGGAAGACCTCAATCTGTTTGCAGACGCCAAGGAAACAGGAGTCTGAGTGCTCACGGATCTGTGCTTTTCTTCCACATAATTGGCTTGTAAAAGCATCTGGAGGTCTGGAGGTCAAGTAAAAAGATATACAATTACCATGAAATGAGCGGAAGCCTCACCTAACAGTGACTTTGTGCTCTCAAATCAGAATTCAAGACATCTGAGAGGAGCCACAATGAGCCTCAATTTTTCTGCAGGATAACCATTATCTGTGTGTTGTTGTTGAAAGGAAGCCGGCGAGCAGAATGCATAATGCAGCAGGCGGGTGATGAACCCTCACAAGGGGGCGGCGGAGCCGCAATGAGACATCCAATGACCTGTTTAGAGGAGGAAGCATTATGCAGGCTCAGCCATCCAACCTCCTCTCCTCTCAGGTTTTACAGTTGGAAGGATCTGAAAAGATTAAATTGTTTAGCTCCTGGG
Source organism: Adrianichthys oophorus (assembly GCA_036245035.1). Lineage (NCBI taxonomy): Eukaryota > Metazoa > Chordata > Actinopteri > Beloniformes > Adrianichthyidae > Adrianichthys > Adrianichthys oophorus. Next base: position 2,524,537 of record BSAI01000072.1, on the reverse strand, counting down.
GGAGCCGGTCCCACTCTCGGTTCCAACTTCCCCACACGTGTCACCAAACTCACCTCAATCATAGCAACTCATCCAGAAAGACGCCTCGTCTCCTGCCTCCCCCTGTTGGCTGGCTGCTGGGGCTCACATCAAATTTAAAAAGCTAATGTCGGTCATGGCTCGGTCCCACATGGCGGCTGCGGCAGTCATGTTCAGGAGGAATTCATGAGATCCAACACGTCTTATATACTTTTGGAGTAAGTGTAGGAATCATCTGCATAAAATGAAGCTGCACACTTACATGCACATACATGTATACCCAAAGGCTGCTGTGAAAGAATGTTTTGCATATTTGTCACACTTGGGACAAACACACTCTGCAGAAACAGAGCGAATCTTGTGTCATTCCAAAATAAAAGTTACAGGACGCATGTAAGACGGGATTGGGAAACAGAATAAAACAAAAACGGAAATCAAGAAAAAAATCTAAATTTTCTTAACTCATTGTGATTCTATTTCTTCATGAGATGCCTCAAGTAGAAGACTCCAGAGCTTAGAAAAAGCCTAATGCTGCATTCACACCGGACGCCGGCTGAAGCGTCAAATTTGCGTGTGCCACCTCTCTTTTGACGCGCATCCACTTCACTGCTCAACCCCTTGACCGCAGATCAACCGTGGTCAACAAACTTCATTTGCGGCAGCTGCATGGGTTCTGTGACAGGCTGTCCAGGCTGAATCCCACCTTTGCCCATTAGTAACCAGGACAGTCTCTCACCCCACGGCCTCAGCGGGTAAAGAAAATAAGAAAATAGGTGGGAGTTCAGGACAAAAACTTTCGCATCGCGCAGCCATATTGAATTCATTTTTCTACCCTTTGATCAAGTCAATGAAAACGTCACATGCCAAAAACTGAGTCCCTGATTGGTTGCTGCGCCATGCCTGATTGCCAAATTTTGCTGCAAGACCTCAGATGTGTCTTTACATCGAGTTAACATTGAAACTTGACGCCCCTGCCGCACCGGCCGAGTCCAGTGTCAATGCACCTTTATGCTGCATTCACATCGTACATGATTTGCGCTGTAGACTCTGCTTGTGCAAAAGTGTGTTAAAATAAACTTGACGTGTGACAGGTGTGTGCGTTTTTAGCCGCATCACTACGTGGAAGACACGGATGATGTTGAGAGCTCAGATTTGTTTATTTTAAAGATCTCTGCAAAAGCATCGGTAATCACATCTCCATGTCTGGGTTCATGAGATCATTCAGAGACTCTCCCGGTACGGTGAACTGCACCATCTGTCGTGTGTGGTAAGTGTATCATCAAGTATTTGTAAGGAAAATGACGTTACACGCAGTTATGATGTACGGGTGTTGCTGTCCTACGGTGTCCTTAAGCCACGCTGTCGTGGTTAGCAGGTGTGAATACTGGCTTCTTACTGACTACGTGAAAGTTCTGGGTATGCACTTGATATGTAGGACGCCTGTAGGCTTTCATAAACTACACCCTGATTGCCTAATAGTCAGGCTGCCTGCAAAGAGCGCACATGTATCACGTGAACAGCACCAACAGCAGAAACATCAGCATCTGCAGCTGTCAGAGGAGAGGCTTGAAGCGATCGCTCACATGTGGCATCTTTTATCACAACCAGAGAAGTTTAACACAACAGTTGTAAGAGTCGCGCTGAAGCGACTTTAGCTCTTTGTGGCATTTAACGCTCTGCTCTCCATGAAACCAGCAGCTCTTCAGAAAACATTTGTTTTTTCTTCCTCCTGCTCCTGTTTCTTTTCCAAGCTCCTCTTCATCTGTTTTTCTTTAAAACAACTTTCACCAGTTTTCAATCATTATTTTCTTCATTTGTTAAAATGAATGGATGCTAACCTCTGTCGCTCCGTTTGGCCTCCGCTGACGCTTTGATTGACAGATGAACCCGTGTAACTCGGTTTGCACATCCTTCTGTTTCCATGGCAACCCTCCTGCCCACAGATGTTTCTGCCTGTCACAGATATTAATGCCTCCGATTATACTAATTATTTAAGAAGCTGTAAAAACTGCTGTAAAAATCCCCCACCAATTAATTAGTGCTCCCATTGTGTGCTGGAGATATTTTGGAGTTTCTCTGATCTGCTGGCTGTCATTTGTGAATTTTTGCTGCAGCAGTCTCATAATTCTGAATTCTTTATCATTTTTAAACATGTGAGCGCTTTGCAACAAGCACCCCTCCTGTATTTCTGCATAAATCTAAACATACACACATTCAAACAGTAAATAGTTTCGGACAAACAGAAAATGTTTTTTTTAAGTAAATGTTTTCGTTTTTCTGACACATCTGCAGAGGTCTCTCAAAGGTTACCCTTCTCCTGACAGTTGTTCAAACCCTAAAGAGGTTAAACTCTGAAACAAAAACTTTTAAATGAAATAATTTAAACGACATCATTTAACAGTTATGTTGAAAATCATGAGATGATGGAGAACTAACAAACCTTTAGACACTGAAGCACCAAAATGAAATTTAATAAGGGAGAAGATAATAAAAATGAAGAACAATCGTTGTACGGGATCGTGGTGGACATGACTGGATGCTACATTATCAGGTAATCCCTTTGAAGCAGCTTTGAAAATATTGTTTAGAACAAAGAGCAACATGTCAGCAGCTCAAACTTTAAATTAGAATCAGAGTGATTTAGAAACGTGACGCCACTGCTTTCGGTGCAGCAACTCTGAGCTATTTACAGCTTCATTACACAGAAGCTGTGGTCCTCTGATCCTGTGGGTGACAGCATCTGAGCTCAATGGAGCGCTCTGTTGTGTAAATTGCGTCTCAGAACAACACAGGCAGGAAAATGTGGAACTTCAGTGTTTGAGGTAAAATGTTTTTAGGAGGATGGGCATGGTAGACCTGACACTTTCACAGAACATCAGGGACCAGGAGGTTTTTTAAACACATCCAGTTCCACGAGCAGAATGAAAAAAAAAACCTCAACACGGATCAGCAAAGTTCCTATCAGAGGACAGCTTTATGCTGCTAAACCCAAAATCAACCAACATTACAGCTTAATGGTTTCCTCAGATTGACCTATCAGCTCTCTGCTTCCTCCGTGTGTCTCCTTGAACCCACAAACATTTGTCTGTCTGACTGTTTTTGTCTGAAACTCACAGTTTTCCTCTAAGAATCATTTATTAGGAGTTAAAGAAGATGATCTGAAGAAGAGTGTCAAACTCCAGGCCTCGAGGGCCAGTTTTCCATCTGATATTGTAGCTTCTTAGAGGTAAAACTCACCTGATTCAGCTGATCAGCAGCAGATATGACAGAATATCAGTTGGAGGCTGGCCCTCAAGGCTGAGAGTCTCACATCCATCCATCCATGCATCCATCCATCCATTCAACCTGCTGAATTCCTTTTAGGGTTGCGGGGTGCCTGGAGCCTATCCCAGACACTTTTGGGCCAGTCTGCAGGGCCACACACTCACACACACACACTTGTATTCACACCGAGGGACAATTTAGAATCACCAATTAACCTACTGTATATCAAAATACATTATGTTTGTTTGGTTGTGCACCAGAATAAATCCTTCTCTGTCCTTTGGTGTTTAATTGAACCTTTTGCTCGTCTCCACAACTCTTTTAAAATAACTTATTTAGCTCAGTCATCTTTAATTGTTTTGTTGTGTTTTTAATGATAAAGTGTTATTATGTTTATAAGGATTATTACATTGTATCTTTAGACTGTGCAGCACTTTCCTAAAATGAGAATTTGCTGAAAAAAAGATTGAAGTGATACCTCGTGAATTTGATCTCTGCAGAGCTCATCAGTCTCTTATTTCATTGATTTATTATAGTTTGTTTATTCCTTTTCATAACTTGATGCTTTAAATATTGTTTCGAAGGCTTTGTAGGTAGTTTGTAAACACATCTGTAAAACACATTGATTGCATGATAACATTTCAAACATCAAGATGCAGAGAAACTCTTCCTGCCTCATAAATAATGAGAAACTTTAAAATCAAACCTCTTTTCATTTTGAAAACAGAAGTTCTCTTTAGTTCGCTTCCTGTCTTCGGTCTTTCTTCCATCGGTGGAGACGATGTCTGTCGTTTTGATGAAGGCTGCATGCTTTAGTGCTAGAAGACAAAGTTTGTGTGTTGAAGACACTCATGATTGTGTGTCCTAAAAAAAGCAGAGGCAGCGTTAAATTAGGTCAGCTCTCCCTGTTTGAAAACAAGATTTGTGTCTGCATTAAGAGCTGTGTGACATTTTAGAATGAAAGCATTGTTGTGTTTGAAGCTGGAATCTTGTGATGACCTGGCCAATGAGAAGCAGTTAATATTTGAAGTTCCCGGGTAGAAGCTTGAACCTTCTGTGGTTATTCAGCAAAAACCTTTTTGATTCTTCATTTTTAACTTGGCCATTGTGGCTCATGAGAGCTGCTGGAAGGATTTTTTTGGTCAAGAAGTCACAAATCCACCGACACTGAGTGACGCTGTGCAGTGGGTCAACTGCTTGTGTGTAAACAGACTTGCAGACAGAGTTCTCAAAGCTGGAAGAGTTTCACTAAAAGCTGCAGAATGGTTCATGCATCATTTCAAACCATTAAGCAGGCATTTTCATCCATGACAGACCATGTGGTTTGGTGTCATGTTAAACGACACAACTATTCAACCTTGGATTTGAACCCTGCCGGGAACTGGCAAACAGACTACAGTCAACAGGGGGCCATGAGATATGAATGCAAGAGAAGTCGATCCGCAACTTAAAGACCAATGAAAAGATCCAAACAAAAGAACAAAAACTCCACTAAACCAGGACAAAATTGGAAGTTTAAAGTTCTGCTCCGATCTTTTTTTGATCTATTTTCAAAGCGTTCCCAGTGGTATTTTGGTTATGATTATGACGTTTTTAGCCAAAATCAAAAAACATGTTGTTTTCTAGGGCATTGTTTCTGCAGAGCGGCAGGAGTTCATTAGAAATTCACATCTCAGTTGTGGGCTGGACTGTTGGCACAATGTGAGCCTGCCTTCCTTTTCCCATCAACTCTTTGTTAACACTCTCCCTCTAGCTTACAGCCCATCACACCCCCAACCTAACATTAGCGGTTCCGCAAAATGGTGAGGAATATCAGAGCTATCCAGCCGTACCGTTTTAATCCAGACTCCAGCTCAGACGAGGAAAACAAGACGTTCATGGATCTATTTGTCTGCAAGTGGATGCATCAGAATGGAGTGGAGCAGGGAGCTTGGGACCCACCACCTATGTCACTGCAACAAGATTTTTCACCAGGTTTTATCTGCTCTTGATTCACAATGATTTGAGGAAAGCCATGCTCAGAAATGCAGTTTCAATTTTCTTTACATATGTCCTCCATCATCAGAAACATGCCACAAGAACATGTTAAAAACACCAAAAACATGGTTTTCATTTGAGTGGGACTTTAAACTAACATTGTTGTGAATAAAAACTTATCAAATCTCCTAAAGCATCATAACTGATACTATTTATATCTCATAGAAAAAATATGGCAAAAATGTTTTTTGTAGATTTCATTAAATTGTTTAAAAATCAAATTTCCTGAAAATGTAACATTTCTGTCAGTTTTAGAGTTTTAGAAGCAATGTAAAAACTGAAGCTGATGAAGGAGGAACCTGTGATTGAATTTAGCCTTTAAATCGTGTGATGTCACTTCCTGATGGAAACGCACAAGTGAAGGTCCAGCTGTCATTCTCCCTTCAGTCACTTTATCCCAACTCATCCTTTTACTTTTCCTGTCAATCCAAACTGACAGGAAAATTTGAATTTCCAAATTTCTGTTCCCTCTTTTTTCTCCTCTTCGCCAGTTCAGTCTCTCGTTTTTCCTCCTTTCATCCTCCCCTCCAGTAGTCACCTTTCTTTATTCTTCTGTTACTCCTGTCAGCGTCCATCCCTCTCTCCTCCCGGTTCTCCTCCTGGAGATGACAGGTCAAAGCAGGTTGTCATTAATCCAACCCGTTCTCCCCGAGGTCTGCAGGGATGATTGATGGAAGGACTCTGCAGAAAACCCCTGAATCTCTCAGTCTCTCAGCAGCTGCAAGAAAATGGAGGAAAAAACCCAAGGCAAGGGTTAAGATTCTAGATGAGAAAGAGTGAAAGAAGGAGAACAAGTTGAAGTAATGAGGTCAGACATAATTAAAATACTGTTATCAAGCAGTTCTCCCATCTCAGAGTACAAGGGATTACAAATTACTTTGACGCAAGAATAAATGTAGAAGCAGATTTGGGTTAAGACCTTATGGTGAATTTTTTACGAGTGTTTTTTCATTTTTATTCTCTACAGACAGACGGTTCGGATTCCTTCCCACTACAGTCAGAACTCATTACTTTATATGATTTACTTCAATGTCAGTCATGCAGAATCTTTCAAAGAAAAATTGTATATGAAATTAAAGATAATAATAAGACAAAGAAACAAACAAACAACAACTGGAGCTCATTTCAAACTGAAGACGACTAAAAAACTACGATGTAAATACTTCTTATTTTATTCATGTAGAAATAAAAAAATAGATGACACACATTGGAATACTTCAGAGGAAAAATCTAACTCCTGACTGACAGAATCTCTGTTTCATCTGCTCTTTTATATTTGTCATTTCATGGAACAGGATCGCTCTGCAACATTTCAGCTCTGAGAAGTAAACAGCAGGTAATGGGATTCGACCACGCAGCCCAATTAGAGCTGTCACAGTTACAAACGCAGGCCGTTCCACCGTTTTTCTGGAATAATCCTCGGCTTCCTCTTTTCATATTGATTTTATTTGATCCTGTTTTGGTTCTGAACCGTTCACTGGGATCAACTAAGAAAACAAGCACGTTTTTTGAGCGAGCAACAGCACTTTTTAGCTTTCAGAACCAGATTAGATTTTTATTCTGTTCCCTTTAGTGTTTTGGTTGTCCCAGCGACAGTGTGTCGTTCCATTCTTTCTCTGCTGCTGTTTCTGGAAAATATTCCGAAAATGTTTTCAGTTTTTCCCCTGGGAGACGATGATGTTTGAATGACAAATTCAAATGAGTAAAAAAAAGGATTTTTTTAAAAGCCTTCTCTCTGTTTTTAAATGTTGCTCTTTCAACCTAACCCCCTCATTTCTCTGTGGCCTGTCCCCTGGCCCTTCCTGTCTTTTTTTCAGCTTTCTGCCCCCCCAGCCGTCTCTCCCTTGGGTCAGCTCCTGCACTGATAACAGTGTTTATCTCTGCTGTGTTTCTGAGTCTGGGTGCTGTAGATAGCTTATCTAAGGATGGCTTATACCCCCCCAGGAGTGAAGAGACACCAGCTAACTGTACACTCTCACTCCAAGCAAACATGGGAGCGTGGGGGGCGGCGTGTGTATAGATGCAGGCCTTTGGGGGTGCGCTCACACAGCATTCCTCCACTGCTGAATAATCCTCCACATTTGCAGGTCTGCAGGGCCAAACACAACAACCTGGCTTTCTGGAAGCACAGCGCAGACCCCCCCTGGTGTCAACACCTTCCAAAGGAGAAGAAAAATCCAATCGTATTTATGTTCGGATGGTGAAAGCCGTTTTTTGTCAGCTCAGAGCTTTGGTTGTTGAGATCTCATCCGTTCATTTGAGGCGCACTTCAGAATGGAACCACCAGCCTGAGCTTGTTCTATGTAACAATCAGGAAAATTTTCAACCAAAGCCACAACACCACAGAGGAACCAGCTGGTTTCTGTGCAACGGCAGCAGCACAATGCTGCAAAAACATTTCAGTCTGCTCCTGCTTCTAAAAGGCTCGGAGGTTGCAGTATCATGCTAAGGGGCTTTTCCGCAATCCCATTTGTGTGGATGGACAAAAAATGGTTCTAAGACTGCCAGATTTGAATAAGGAGAAGGACCCTGAAAGGCAATGACTCAGGATTGAGACAAAATAGCACTGACTTGTGGCACAGACAACAAGAGGCTAACATGTTTATTTCTAGTTTTAGAAGTTCAATGAAAGCTTTTGGAAAAGTCATGGAAAAGTTATGGAGAAATGTTGCTAAAAAGTATACAGACCCTGATCACTGTCCAGTTTTCTTCAATTGCTGGAGGTCTTTTTAAAAATATTTTCAGCAGGGTTCTTAAATTTTACTTTTTCACCGTTTCCCCTGAATGTGTTTTTTCACAGTTTTCCTTTTCTTTGTTTTTCCAATAAAGCAGTCAATCAGATGCTGTCCATCACATTCCTGGACGGTCGATGGCTTATTGACCCACAAGAAGACAACTTTATGACAAAGTAATAAAGAAAATGACGGACAGCTGGCTGAGCTGGTGCTTCAATTTGGCCTTGCTGAGGAAAGATTCGAATCCAGTTTCAGCAGCAGTTAAAGGAGGGAAAGACACCTTTTACAACTTGATTGTAAGAAAATTGTGTTTTCAGAGAACTGGCTCAGCTTAATGAACTGCAGGAACATCACTACTAAAGCAGTAAAGGAGAATACAAACACACAAAATGAATATATTGGAGACTTTCTGCTACCTTCAGAAAACTCCAACTAAAAATATGTCATTTTGAGCATCAATTTATCTTTGTGTAAATTGTTTTTTGTACGTTTCATTAAAATGTTTGCAGGTACAGTGACATTCTCCTCAGTTATCAAAAAAGATCAAATAATTAAACACAGTAAACATTTCCTTTTACCAAATACATGTAAAAAATACTATTATTGAAAAGTTTGAAGTATTATGTAGTTGCTACCAGGGCTTCAGCTGAAGAAAATTCCACCTAAAATGAAGAAAAATCCTCTCTCTTTTATTTGAAGAACAATTTAGGTTATCAATCTTTTCAAGCTTCATTAGCTTTAACTGTATGAAACATGTTTTTTTTGCCTCCAACTCCTTAGTTATTAAAGAATTATTTGGGTGAGTTTGGCCATTTTTATTTTGGCTGGAGTAAACTCCTGCTAGTGCTCATATCGCTTTAAGGTTCATGTAATAATCAACTTCAAATTATTACTAAATATTGTAATGGTGGTCACAGACACATTGTGCCTGCTGCCTCGTTTGGCAACGCTAGGAATTATGGGACACCATTTCCTTTACTTCTTTTGTTGGAGTTAAGTTTAAGTGTAGGTGTTTCATTATGTGTTTTGTATCTGGCTGTTTTACATTGTTTCATTTATTATTTTGTCCTATTGTGTTAGTTTGCTCTGCACCACGAGTGAGAAGGTTGGGGAGGATAATCATGCTCCTCGTGACGTTATCAAAGTGAGATGTCAAAATAAAAGCCAATTTCTTGCCAATTTCTAGCTTGGCAGCGTCAGTCTTTCTAGAGTTTACTACATTGATACTCAGAAGTGGGATTCTGAAGAAAGACAAGAAGGAACCATGACAGAGGAGTCTGGTCGACTGCGCCGCGAAAGAACAGTCCGTGTCGCTAAAAAGTGGAGAGAGCTGCCCTTGCCGATGGATCCAGCTGCAGACGCTCACACGTTATGGAGACCCCGACGGAACAGCGACTCCCCATTGGATTTCCCGTGGCTGTTCCCAAGGCCACCATCAAGTTTCCGAAGTATGACGGCACTAACCAGATAGAGCTCTACCTCAAGCAAGTCCGAATTGCAGCGGCACACAACGGATGGCGGGAAGAGGAAACAGTAACTCACCTAGCACTAGCCCTGGAAGGACGAGCACAGCAGATACTTTTGGACCTGGCCCCAGCGGAGGAGCGACACCTGGGCACAATCACGGCACTGGAACGAAGATTCGGGCGGCGCTCATCATAGGCGCATGAAAGGGAACAGCTGACTAGCCGCCGCCGAGATGGAGAAAGCTTGGGTACTCTGGCTGCAGACGTTCACCTGCATGTCCGCCAGGGTTACCCCCGATTTTCGACAGTAGCGCAGGAAGAGCTAGCTCTCCACGCGTTTCTACAAGGACTCACACCTGAACGGCTTCGCCAACATGTCCGTCTGGCCACGCCCCAAACTCTGGAGGAAGCAATCCGGGAAAAAGAACGTGGAGAGGCCATTCTCTCTAACTCACGTGCGGTGCCTGGTGCTCAACCCTGTGTGAGGGGGGTCAACTATGAAGAAGAGGTGTATGACGTCTTCAGAGTCCAATCATCTACATCACAATCATCTCAGCGGTGCCCACTGACCACGCCCTTCATCTGGTCGCTGTTACCGGTGTGGCGAACCCGGGCACATCGCACGCAACTGCCCTGCACCAGCACCAAAGGCCAGCACAGTTTCACTGGAGGGAAACGATAATGGGATGGCCAGATAAGGGGGCTGCCATCCCAATCACTAACACCTCTACAAGGCCGATGCACACTGGTTGGACGTTTTGGTTATACCAGAGGACTATACTTGAGCTGTCAGCTGGAGGATCAACATTGTCAAGCTCTAGTGGACACCGGGTCTACCATTTCTCTTGTGCAGCCAGGGGTTTTGCCTGACACCATTGGTTCTCTCCCTGACTCATGGACTCCCACCAGCACCCAGCTAATGACTGTGACTGGAGAAAAAGCGGGGCTGATGGCGAGGAAGCTGCTGCGAATTCGGACTGGAGGACAGGACATAATGCATGAGTTTTGGCTTGCCAATATTACGGAGCCATGCATTATTGGCTTGGATCTCATGTCCCGCTGGGGGGCTTGTATTGATGCTACACGAGCGACCATCACCCGACCATCACCCTCGGGGTGGAGACTGTGGTGCTTCAACGTGGGAGGATGAAAAGCGGTGGGCCCAGAATGACTCATACCACCAGCAGTGCCACGTCAAGTACCTCTGCGACACTGGTGAGTGCAGCTTCCTCTTGCACCATGTCTCTGGAAACAATGGAAGCAGTACATGATCTGTTGCAACGTAGCAACAAAGACTTAGACCCCCAGCAACACCAGAATCTTGCGGATCTACTTAAGGATTTTACTGACATTTTTGCAGCTAAAGATGAGGACTGTACGCAGACAGGGTTGGTTCGACATCACATTGACACCGGGTCAGCCCCACCCATCCAACTACGCCCACATAGACTTGCGCTTGCCAAGCGTCAGGCAGCAGAGGACATGATACGTCAGATGGCAGCAGCTGGAATAATTGAGCCTTCCAGTAGCCCGTGGGCGGCACCGGCTGTCTTAGTGAAAAAGAAAAATGGAGAATGGCGGTTCTGTGTAGATTACAGACGTCTGAACAGTGTCACAAAGAAGGACTCCTATCCCCTCCCTCGGATCGATGATGCTCTGGACTGGATCACAGGATCCAGCTGGTTCAGTTCCCTTGACCTAAGAAGTGGGTACTGGCAGGTGGAATTAGCTGATGATGCTAAGCCAAAGACTGCTTTCACCATCGGACAAGGTCTGTGGCAGTTTCGAGTGATGCCGTTTGGGCTATGCAACGCACCAGCCACGTTCGAACGGCTGATGGAGAGGGTCCTGGCTGGTGTGCCCCGGAACCGTTGCATTATTTATCTGGATGATCTGCTGGTGCATGCAGACAAGTTCGAGGTGGCTCTAAGAAATCTACGGGAGGTGTTTGTCTCGATCCCAAAGGCCGGACTAAGACTATACCCAGCTAAGTGCAGCCTCCTCACCAAAGAGACAGAGTTCCTGGGACACGTGGTTAGCGCTAAGGGAGTAGCTACGAACCCAGCCAAGGTGGCAGTAGTGAGAGACTGGCCCACCCCCATGAACGTCGGTGAACTGCGGAGTTTTCTGGGGTTAGCGTCTTATTACCGACGTTTCATCTGAGGTTTTGCCACGATTGCTAGCCCCCTCCACAAACTAACAAATAAGGGACAGATGTTCAGGTGGACTGATTCCTGCGCTGCTGCGTTTGACCAACTCAGGGCAGCCCTCGCAGCGGCACCGGTCTTGGCGTTTCCAGACCCTCAACGCCATTTCATTGTTGACACAGATGCCAGCAATACTGGGGTTGGAGCGGTCCTGTCGCAGCGGGAAGAGGACGGAGAGGGAGTGGTGGCTTATTTTAGCCGTGCCCTGAGTCGTGCTGAGCGGAATTACTGTGTGACACGACGGGAGTTGCTGGCTGTAGTCCTAGCAGTGCAACATTTCCGGCCATACCTGCAGGGCTGTCACTTCACCCTGAGGACTGACCACGCCTCCCTGACTTGGCTTCTGAGTTTCAAACAGCCAGAAGGGCAGGTGGCTCGGTGGCTAGAGACTTTACAAAGTTATGACTTTGACATCCAGCACCGGGCTGGGCGTCACCATGGCAATGCTGATGCTCTTTCCAGACGACCTTGCCTAACAGCAGAATGCCGCTACTGTTACCGACAGGAGGAGCGAGACAGTGATGTTCCGAGGGTGGCTGCGGTAACAACTGAAGGCTTCACTCAGCTGTCCCCAGAGCAGCTAAGGCAGCAACAAGAGGCCGATGTGGTGTTGGTTCAAGTGAGGAGCTGGCTTGAGGCGGGGCAACGACCTGAGTGGAATAAGGTTGCAGCACAGAGTCCAGAACTAAAGTCTTACTATTCACAATAGAATAACATTGAGCTCCACAATGGAGTGTTGTACCGGCGGTGGCAGGCTCCAGACCGGGGAGAGGACATCCTCGAGCTGTTGGTGCTCGAGTGACTCGCTCCCAAGTCCTCCAGATGGGTCATGGCTCACCCGGAGTGGGTCACTTCGGGAACGCCAAAACACTACGTCGCCTCGGGGTGATTTTACTGGCCCGGTTGCTGCAGAGATGTGGAGCTGCATGTCCACTGCTGCGATGACTGCACCGCACGGAAAGGGCCATCCCGACAGTCACGAGCACTTTTGCAGCAGTATCTGGTAGGAGCCCCAATGGAAAGGGTTGGGGTGGATGTCTTGGGCCCATTTCCAGTGAGTGATGCAGGAAACCGCTATGTCATTGTGGCTATGGATTATTTCACCAAGTGGCCAGAGGTATATGCGGTTCCAGACCAGAGTGCTGCTACTACAGCTGATGAAAAACTGGTTGAAGAAATGTTCACCCGCTTCGGGGCACCTGCTGAGCTCCACGGTGACCAGGGCAGGAACTTTGAGTCCCAGGTTTTCAGCGAGGTTTGCCGCCGCTTAGGAATCCACAAGACAAGAACCACCCCACTTCATCCCCAAAGCGACGGGCTGGTTGAGCGTTTTAACCACACCTTAGCCACGCAACTGGCAATCTTGACCAGCCGCCACCAGCGGGACTGGGACCGTTTCCTGCCTCTGGCCCTATGGTCTCATCGTACTGCAGTTCAGGAGTCAAGCCAGTGCACACCTGCAGCAATTATGTTTGGACGAGAGCTCCGGACACCGGTGCACTTGGTGTTTGGGACGCCGCCTGAACCCGAGATCGCCGGCGGAAAAGAAATGGATTACTGTCGCAGACTCAAGGACCGCCTGCATGAAATCCACGAATTCAACCGCAGTGCACAGGTTGGCGCTGGAATGCTGCAGAAGAAGGCTTAGCGACAGTCTGTGTCGGGGCCAGGAATTTCCACCTGGGGACAAAGTGTGGGTGTACTGTCCCGAACGGAAAAAAGGAGTTTCTCCGAAGTTAAGCAGCCATTGGCGGGGACCTGGTGAGGTGGTGCACCAACTGTCAGACGTGGTTTATAAGGGTGCGCGTGCCGGGCCGAAGACGAGCTGTGGTGCTTCATCAGGACCGGCTGGCCCCTTACCAGCCCCTTGTTCTACAGACCCGTGACACGGCAGGTGGACCTACTAATATGGACTTGAGCAGACAAGAACCCAGTTCTACTTTGAATGACCATGCACGACCGGTGCGTTCACGCCGGCGCCCTGCTTATTTGAATGACTTTATAGTTGATGCTGGGGTCGCCGAGGACGGCTGACCCTTTAGGAGAGGGCTATGTAATGGTGGTCACAGACACATTGTGCCTGCTGCCTCGTTTGGCAACGCTAGGAATTATGGGACACCATTTCCTTTACTTTTTTTGCTGGAGTTAAGTTTAAGTGTAGGTGTTTCATTATGTGTTTTGTTATCTGTCCCCCAATTAATCTTTCCACCCACCCAGTTCCCCCGATATAACCCTTATATAAAACAGAACAAGGACTGATGTTCAATTAAGTGAAGTCCTGCATTTATGTTGTGATTTCGCAACGTAAGGCTTGAAGGAGTGAGAAAAAGTTTGTAAACAATTTAAAAAATATTTTCTGAAGTTCCATCAATCCATCTTGAGAATCCCACAAATCTCCTTCAGGGTCACATGGTTGCTGGAGCCTATCCCAGCTACATATGGGCAAAGGCGGGGCGACAATAAACAGGTCTGTCACAGGGCCACACACTCTCACACATGAACACCAAGGGGCAATTCAGAGGAACCAATCAGCCTTTAAAGAATGTTTTTGGACTGCTGGAGGAACCAGAGAAAACCCACACGTGCACGAGGAGAACATGCTAACTCCACGCAGCAGATGGAATTCCAACCTTTTTGCTGTGAGCGCTAACCACTGCTCCACCGTGCAACCCTTTTCTGAGGTTCTTCTTTTATTTGAAATGATTTTTGTGGATCGTAACTCGTGTTTCCTCTGTGGGAGTCGGACCAGCTGGAGTGTTGGTGCTGGGCCTGCGGGGGGTCAGTTGTGAGGCTGAACTCTAACCCAGTGCTTGCTCCAGTGTTCAGCGTTATGAATTTTTAAAAATGTTGGAGTTTTCCTATCATTTACTTGAAAACGTGTTCTTAGTAAAGTTTTTTTTCTTTGGATTTCCCTCCTGGTTGTTGATTAACTCTTATTTTAATTTGAGCAGCTCATTTTCGAGCCTCATTAAGACGTGGTTATGAGACCCACAGCGGCTGGCGCCATATGTCTAAAATTTCTTGTCATTTATTAAAAATTATGTTTGAAAGTGAAACTTTCTGCTTCCATAAATCATTCCCCCCAGACCGAGGACTCCTGACCTTCCAGACTGAGGAGGCCATCAGCTGGCTCTGAAGAGGCCCAACTGTCATTCTTTTCTCTCCGCTCTCATTCAGCTGCTGGACGTAGAATAACTAACGGCTGCTCATTCATCAAAGTGGAGGCACTGCGAGGAGCGGAGGGCCGCAGAATGCTTCTGCCTTGTAGAGGCATTGATAGGCGTCGCAGAGCTGCAGCTGATATCCACAATGAGTTGAAGAAATGAGTGGAAGGAAGGCGGCGCCCGTGGTGTAATAGCAGACATTAAAGACTTTTCAGACATAATTGGGTTTCTGGGATTTGCCTGAATGGGCCTGTAGAGAAAAAGAACCTGTCAAACTCCCTCATAAATCACTAAAATCCCAAACTTTCTTGTCTTTCTTTTCACTTCTTTCTTTTTCTTTAAACTGAATGTCAGTCGTGTCTTTGTCATTTCCTCAGACAGTTTTCCCCCCTAAAATGATCAAATCAGCAGGAGTTTAGCTAAGATTAAACAAATTTATCTTTGGGAGATTTGAAAAGAACATGGTAGAAATGTTTTTAAAATTAAACAGAGTTCCTGTCTTGATATGATATTGTAATTCAGCTTTTTTTTTTAGATCACACATCAGTATTTTGATTTCATCAGACCTTGAAGTCGATAAAAAAAGTGTTCTTGTTTAGGATAGATCCTTTATGGGTCTCAGGTTTTGCATCAGACCTTCTTCCATGAGTGGAGGACATTCATAGTGGGATTTCCTGACTGCAGGGGGGGGGGGAATTGGTGACATGGACCAGAGGTGGTATCAGAGAAATGATGAAAAGGTTCATTTAGACAGGGTCAATTTAATATATTTAAGAAGATATCTTCTCTAAATTTTGTCTGGCTAAAAACAGCAAAGACAGCAGCCGACCTTCAACTGAGGGAATGAGTTTAAGTCAAGGTCAAACCATGCTAAGCTCAGAGAAACTGAACATACAAGAGCTTGTTCTGTCAAAATGTCTTTAACACAAAAGTAAAGACACTACCATACTGAGCAAAACCAACTGTCTGACACAGTGGTGGAATGGTGATAATATGGGCTTTCAGTTCCGGTATCAAGAACAACTATAAAAATGGATCCCCGCAGGCGAACATTAATTGGAAAGATATCACAGATTTTAAAATCTTCTCAGAGGTAAAATGCAAAGATGAGATGACAAAAGTGTTAAAAACCACAGACAGAGCACATTTCAATCAATCAATTTATCAATCAATTTATTATTTATATAGCACTTACAAAAGCAGGAGCAAGCAAAGTGCTTAACACAGTGAAATAAAATCACTTAACAATAGAATACAATAAAAGATACAATAACAATGAAAGCAATTAAGCAATACATACAATTAGAGAATAGAAAAAATTGAACAATAAAAATGAACAGGCTGGCCCACTGGATCTGCTCACTGGAGTTAAAGTCCTTAGTAAAAAGATGAGGTTTTAAAAGTGACTTAAAATCACTGAGGGAACTGGCAGACCTCACAGAAAAGGGGAGAGCGTTCCAGAGTTTGGGAGCTGCAGCTGAAAATGCTCCATCTCCCCTAGTCACATTTAAATGCACCGCAAACAGGTGAGAGGTCCAACGTCAGAATGATCTCAGAGATCAGTGCTGTTACACTCACATTCGGATTCTTTTCTACACACTCCTGAGCTGTTTTTACTTTGTTGTACTTGTTTGCCTATTTTCTGAAAAATATTCAACTGGTCATGTAAAATGTTTTAATCTATTTTGTGCTAGTAGTTTTACTGACGCTACTTGATGAACTAAAATGCATCATTACATGTGGAGTTCCAGCTCTAGAAAAAGTAAGAAAATCCCCCCTGATTTAAGCTAAAAATTCCCAATAAACAATATAAATTTCTAGAGGAGTAAAAGGCTGTGAAACATGAACAAAACCTGTTTTTTCTAATGGAAGCACTGTCTCTGCAGGGGCCGATGAAATGCCTGGAGTTAAAGAGCACGCTGGAGGACAGCCGACAGATTTCACGCCACGAAAACACTGGCGATAAAAGCGGATCCTGTGGTGTTTTTGTTTTTGCTGCTCACATCCCTGCAGCCTGCAACCTCTTCCCCCCATCTGAACTGCATCCAGCTGGCCTGTTAAAGAAAATAAAAACTTTTAAAAATCTTCGACATAGATCATGACAAAATTCACATTTAAGTAAACAAAACTGATGCCGAACATTTGGGGATGTAAATGAATGCATTTTGTTCTTTCGCCTCAGCTTCCTTCATGTCATTCATGCTACAGCTCTTCATTCTATTCCTTCTGGTTGTTGCACCATGCCTCAGTTAAACTCCTCCCCTTCACCTTTCCCCCTTTGCACGAACAGACTTCAGATAGATCCATCTGTACTAGATTTTAATTATGTTTGCTACTCATTTCAGCCAATAAAATCACATTGCCCAGTTCAGTTTTCTTCTTGACCACTAGATATTCTGCCGCCATCCTGACCCTCACCTGTTCTTTGACAGTTGCTTGTCTGTCATCCTGTTGCTATGCCAGTTCTTTGACCCTCACCTGTTCTCAACTTTGAGATGCGCCTCACTGATCTTCCATTTGTGGACTGAAAGTTTCAAGGTGCTCCTTCCTGCTACATAATTTCTAAACTCATTGACTATCTATGAGAACAGGACTGAGTGACCCCTCCCCTTGGTGTTCCAAACAGAAAGCACCTGCTGGTTCCAAGAAGCCAAAATCCCATTGACTTCTATGGAGAAATAAACAGCTGTTACCCAGTCATTCTATTGGTCAGAATAATTGTTCTTGCTCTGATACAGTTTTTTAAACTTGATAATCCTATTTTGTTCATTATTTTTTTTCTGTAGTTCTAATTACAAACTGACCAATCAGATGCCGCAATAAAAGTAGGAGCTCCAACGTTCTAATCATTTAATTGACAGTTTTCATAGCTTGGGTTGAAGCGGTAGGGGTGTGGCCTTCCAACAAGCTCACTCCTGATTGGTGAAAGTGGATGCCATAGAAATGACGACTCAGACAGGCTTGGGCCACTCACTGCTTACTTATTACATCTTACTTCAACATGGAGGTGTCCGTAAAGCGAAAAAATGCTGATTGATTTGACTTTATGTAAACCATTTTCTATGAATGAAGTCACACTCAGTCTATTTGTCAGATACAGTCATCGATCCGGACTACGAGACTTTCCACATTTTCCAGAAGTTGTTTGGACTTACCAGCGCCCCACGTACCCTTTAAACTCACGAAACTCCAACAGAACATCTCCTGTACTAAAGACTTAAGAATCTCCTCTGGTTCTCGTTCTGTACATCTGATCACTACTTGTGACAACAAGGCAGAGGCGTTTGGATCCATGTGCAATTGTTTTATTAATGAGATCAGGCAGACATGGGCAAAGTCGAACAAAGTCAAAAAACAGGCAGGAGTCAAAATACACAGAGAGAGGCAGGACAGAGTCAAGGGTCAGGATCCAAGGAGAAACAGCCGTAGAAACATTCAGAATGTATGCTTCAGTAAAACAAGACTTCGCACTGGGTAGAGGCCCGGTGTCTGCCTAAATACTGTTTGAGTGATTGCAATAATGAGCAACAGCTGGTGAGACCTGAGAACGACGAGCAGAGGCTGATGGGAAATGGAGTGCAGGTGAGGCACAAGGGAAAGGGAAACGCTTGAGACCTGACACTACTCTTCTATTCTCCACATTGTTCTGTTTTTTGTGCTGGACATTAGTTGGTGTGACAGCGTTGTGAAATGTTCATACACACCTAAGTGAACTGTGCTTGAGGCGGCTAGGACAGATCACCGCCCTTCTTTGTGTCTGCTATTACCAAACATGTTAGACCATGGATCTACTGAGTTCTAATGGACAGACAATAGTGGAGAGTAAACTACTTTTTCTTATGTTTGTAGGACTGTGTAGAACCTTCTTTCCATCATCATGTGTGCTCATAGAGTCATACATAGGTGATGAACATAGGTTTTCTCCAAATTTGGTTTTATTTTGAGGACACTCAGCAAAGTTAAGGTTGAGAAATGTGTTTGAGTCAATAATTTTCCCCAACAAAAGCTGGATTTATAAATATCACAAAGAAAGATTTTCTTTTCTCATTGTCTTTTTTGTCTTTTTTCATTACAATACGTCTTCCACATCTTTTAGTTTTCCACTTTCCCTCATCATTATGCAGGACTGTGCTTTTTGTTTTATGGATCAATATTTCAGTCACACTGTGGAATTCATTCTGGACACAAACATTTAGAAATCAATCAATAACTCCTATTTTTCATTCCAATTTAAAGAAAACATTTCAGTGTTCAACATTCATTTCAAAAAGTATGTTAAAACTATTGTATAGCAAACATGAGTCACAATAATGCCATTGCAGCTGCTCGCCTGTTGGCATAAAACTCAGATAATCCATTCCTCTGAATTATTAAGGTCCTATCAGACGGCTCCTGTTCCTGTTGCCAGGCAGAGATGCAGATGTCTAACACAGTTGGCTGTATTTCATATATAGTTACAGGAATACTCTTTTACTCTTGCGGTTATACGGCTGTAAATTTGTTTCAATGCGGTGTTCTTGGCTATTTTCACATTGATGATGTGTGGCTGACGGGGTTTCCAAATGAACATCTCAGTCTTGCGCTGGTCCTTATCTATTAAAAGGTCATTAAAGAGGAGTTGTTCAGGTAAAAAGGAGGTTTTTAGGACCGTTGTCTGTGAAACAATCAGTCAATGAAACTCAGGAAAGAAGTTACAGATGTTCAAAAGCATCTTCTTCTTTGTGTTTAGTGTGGAATCATTCAGCTTCGTCATCAACAAACGTCTGCCTTCATGGTGTTCCACAGAGCTCTATTCTAGATCCAGATTGTCTTGGGCTGTACCAAATCTCTGGGTTACATTATTTGCTCACAGAGTTTCTGCGTTTATGACACAAAACTCTTCCTGATCTTTCCACCATGAGGGTCCGATCATAATCTGCTTGGATTCCAGAAAAACATTTTTATCTCAATCTATCAAAGACAGAAGTTCTAGTCTTTGTTGCATAACGAAGGATGTCTGGTGGTCCCTTAAACCTTTCTGCTCTGAGGTCCAAAATGATGGAAAAAAAGAAACTCCTTTAAAGGGAGAAGACGTGTGCCTTTTGTGTAGTTTCCAACTTATTTTCTGATTTGACAAACAATGTTTGATAAACATTTGACAAGAAAAAGACCCCAGAACAGAAGAAAAACACCCTCAGGTTTTGTATTAATTGTGTTTAGTAGGGAGTATCATTTAAAATTATAACTCCAGTAAAAAACATGGATGTTTTCTTGAAGTGAAATCTTGGTTGACAGATGATTTGTTAGAAATGTGGAGAGGTTTGCGTTTTTCCGATGTGTAATAACACTCTGTAAACAGATCCCGTTTTTTCTGCAGCCTAAACTAACTGAAACGGAAACATTTACTGCTGCAATGATGTTTCTCTCAGGAAGTCTTCCTCCTCATTTTTCCATCGTGGATTGAATTTAAACCACGTTTGAGTCATTGTTATACATTTTCTATGAGGATAGCCTAGACAAAAAGGGGTGTAACAGTGGCACACCCCTGGTCTAAGGGTTTTCAGCTGATTCTGTTCAGTTTGTTTGCAGACACTATAAATTACAAGTTATTTTGTTGTTTAGTGCATCATAACAACATTTTTCCGAGATATGGACGGCGCCATGTTGGAGCTAGGTGATAGTGATTGGTACGTGTCAGCCTGAGTCAACATTTCTATGGTAACTACTGTCGTCAATCAAGAAAAAGCTTGGTCGAAGTCCACACCCCTGCTACTAAAAGGAGAATCTGTCAATCAAGCATTTGAGATGGGGCCAGTGGGCAACACAGCCTTCCACTGAAACACCTGATTGGTCAGTTTATAACCTGAATAACTTGTGATCAAGAAAAATAGGGGAAAGATTAGGTTTAGCAAGAACGTGTTAAAAAAGGTATTGGATCAAGAATGATTACTACTAGTAATGGCTGTTTATTTCTCTATTTAAAGTCTATGGGATTTTGTCTGCTCTGAGCCAGCAGGCACTTCCTATTTGAAATGCGAGGGGGAAAGGGGTCACTCAGTCCAGTTCTATTATACAGTCAGTGAGCTGGGCGTTTTTTTTTTTTTTCTACTCTGAGCTGAATTTTATCCCACACATCAGAAATGTTGTGTAGATAGGATTTTATCATCTTAAAAACATTGCCAGAGTCTGCCAAATCCTCTCCCTTGCCAGCACAGAGGTGCTAATGCACGTTTTTATTTTTAGTCGTTTAGGTTATTGTAATGCCCCGCTCTCTGGTTTACTCAAAAAGTCTTTATCAAATTTACAATTATTACAGAACTCTGCGGCACGAGTTCTGACGAGGACCAGGGGGCGGGAACACATTACACCTATTTTAAAATCACTGCATTGGATCCCTGTGCATTTCAGGATTGATTTGAAAGTTCTTTTAATGGTTTACACATGTTTTTATGGTCTTTGGTCTATGGTCTTATTTAGAAGACTTGCTTTTAAGACACGAACCCTCACAGACCCTAAGGTCCTCTGGCACCGGCTTCTTAGTTCTATCTATAAGGTGAGGACCAAACCTCATGGTGAGGCCTCGTTCCATCATTATGGTCCTCACCTGTGGAACAGCCTCCCGGAGATTCTATGGGCCGAAGAGATCATAGAGATTTTTGGGAAAACCTTTTTAATTTAGCTTTTTTTATGAGTTTTGTAATTATTTAATTTTATATTCTCTTTTGAATTATTTTAACTTTTACTTGAACCACTTTATAGTTAATTTAAATACACAATTATTCATTTAATATACTAACCATGCTTTTATTATTATTATGGTCACATGATTGAAGTGTATGCTTCAGTTCATTCTAATGCTTTTTATTCATTTGTTTATTCATTCTTTAACTCCAGTGGTTCCTCACGGGGGTGAGGGGCTCTGTTCTGGGGTCCTACTGGCTCTGCCTGCGTGTGGGCTGTTGCTGTGGCGCCCGTTCTTCCAGACTTCTGCTTCATCATGAACAGACTTAAAGATGCCCAACAGGATGAACTTTATTCAAGTGCCTAAACAGAAAATTCAGCAAACTAATTCAGGCAGTCCTGATTTTAAAAAAGACACTAAAACAAAACGAACAAAATTTTAAAATGACACGTAAGATTGTTTGGTGTGTTGTGTTGTGGTTTGGTATATTGTGGTTTGGTTTGGT
>BSAI01000072.1:2418985-2502470 GCA_036245035.1 Adrianichthys oophorus | reverse complement strand
GTGTTGTGTTGTGGTTTGGTATATTGTGGTTTGGTTTGGTGTGTTGTTGTGTGTGTGTTTGTGTAAGGCAACCACAAGGGGTCAGATTCCAGTGACCTCTTGTGCCGGTCCCAAGTCCGGATAAATGCAGAGGGATTGTATGAGAGTATAAAAAATTGAACTAATGAATCACAAACAGAGATGAGTTATATATACATCTGTATATACATTCATTTATCAGAACCCCCTTTCTGAGTAGGAGCCATCAAGATTCTATTACATGCCCGGATTTGCGTAGCTGTAGTCCTGCTCTGAACCCAAGTACCTGGTAGGCGGGACCCTCCCCAAGGTCCCTGGAATTTCTTCAGGCCTGCAAACATGCCTCCACTTGAGGAAACAGAGGCTGAGGACTGTCTATCACCCAAGCTGAATTCTCCAAAGTAGTCAAAGAGTTCCTCTGTGGCAAGGCACTGGGAGTGGATGGAGCCCGCCCCAAGTACCCGATGACTCTGGATGCAGTGAGGCTGTTTTAGCTGAAATGTCCCTGCAGCAGGGCATGGCACTTAGGGACAGAACCATTGGACTGACAGACTGGGGTGGTATTTCCCCTTTTCAAGAAGGGGGACCAGAGTATTTCCCGGGGAGGCTGAACTCCTTCACCCGTGACTGTGTGAGATCAACTCCACGCACGCTCTGGGCTCTGAAACGCAGTCTCTTGCTACAGGTTGGACTCACTACCATTCTGAAGTTGCTCATGGTGAGAGGGGGCAAGCTGTGTGTGGGCTTATCCGTGAGGTCACCCTGGTAGATGAGAGATTTAAAATTTATAAAGTGTGGGAGGCACCACAGCTCCTGGAGAAAACCCAGCTAGATATAGTTGGGCTAACCTCCACGCACAGCCTGAGCTCTGAAACTCAGAATCTACCATGAGGCGGTCCTGTCCTTCCGCATTTAGATGGAGGATAGTTCTCTGTGTGTTGTTTCTGCTCATTTGACCTTAAACACCAGGTACGAGCACATGGGTGTCATGGCATCAGGAAATCTCAGGGAGGAGTTTAATGACTGACTTCGGCCGTGTGTCTTGGACATTTGAATAAAGAGTAGGGATGCAATATTGAAACCAGTACCATTTGGTACTGGTGCCACGTCATCAAATTTTATCTGACCGATAAGTTTGTGCCTTAACGGTGTTGTTAATGAGACTGACATAGTGGCGTTGCAACAGTGCAGACACGGCGTGCACTACTTTCTTCCTCCTTTCCTCAAAGCTTTTCTGTTCCTGCTCCAGCATGAAGGAGAGGGGCTGTTCACACATTCTCACTCAGCCACAGGTACAGTGGGTACAGAAAATATTATAATAAACATGAGGGAGGAGAATTAATGGTATGGGCTCTCACTTTGTTTGAAGAGATATCATACTTTTTTGTGATTACGGCACGATGGTGTCACATTACACAAACAGAAGTCCATACTTTATCCCTACTGAGTAAAAGAGAAATCTGTCAGAAATGAGGCAATTTACAGAGTTGGAAGAACTTTCTTAACAGGATAGGTGAGGAATGCTGGAGCTGATCTTCTGTACAGCGTGACGTTGGTCTGAAATGACAAAAACAGTTGAAGTTCACAGATCTGAAACGCTTTCTCAGTCCTTCAAAACCCCCAAGTGTTGCGTGCCTGAACTGTTCTCCCATGTCTCCATCGTCTCCTTCATGTTGGCGCCTCCACTTGTGTTCCACTCGTCCTTCCTGCAGGCAGATGTGAAGCAGAGACGGTCATTGATGTGGACAGTCAGAAACCCCAAAGACGCAAATCCTGCCCACAGGCCACTTTTGTCACCAACAGTCAGACTTCTCCGCTTGGCTGTGAAAATAATCCACCGGGAAGGAGGAGTTTAGGAGCAGCCTTCAGGTACTCCGACGCGTTATGTCAGCCAAGTGGGGGCTTTGTCGCAGACATTCTTCCCTCAGGACAGTCTGTGCTGTAGATTTGTGACACCTCCCAGCTGTCAAATTAAACCAGAAACCAATTTCCAGCAGGACTTCACTGAGTAGTTTTGCATTTTATGACATTTTTCAGACTTTTAAATGTAGTAAAGGTGGAAGACTCAGACAAAATCACCAGAAGTAATCAGATTTTTACTCACAAGCTGCATTTCCCCTGAATGTCTCTGCACTGGCTTCATTTATTTTGTTCAAAGGTTTTAGAAAGCAGCACCACCCACACCTTGATAGAAATGCCTGTGAAAAATGTAAAAGCATCACTGTAACCCATAGAATGAAGGTAAAGAAAGTCGTTTTTGGGTGGTCCGGCCCGTGCAGGGTCGTAGACAGGAGTGGCGGCATTTTAAGGGCACACAGTTGTGGACAAACCTTTCCAGAAGAAGTTCTTAAAACATTCACTGTCATCTTCACATGACAATGCTTTGCTTTTAAATAAAAAAACACTTTCTGCTAAGTAGAAGCAGGAATGAATCCACTTTTGATGTCAGTTTTGCTCATTTGCCATGTTTTCCTCTCATGCATGAGAAGAAGGTGGGTCCAAACAAACAGTCACTTCTTCTTGAATGTGGATTTATTTGATGCTTTTGTGAGTTCACTGCTCTTCCTCTGCGCCTCTATAATGACGTGACATATTTCTCATTTGTCCTCCAAGCTGGCTGACACTTGTTGACATGAAACCATTCAGGATTTAAATTTCTGAAGGTCACTTTGTTCTGTCTACACCGGCACCAGACGCAAACAGCCAATGGCCGTGCCGCCACTGGTGCCAGTTTAAAGTGTTTCCGTTTTTTTTGGAAATGTTTTCAAAGTTTCGGCATTGGATTTGTGCTGCTTTTGTTCTCCTGCTCTAAATCACAATCAGCAGCAAAAAAGCTTTTGCAGGTTTTACTGATCCTGGACCAGAACTTCACCTCGGATTCCATTTCATTCCAGTGACCCACAGCTCCACCTGGATCAGTAACTATTGGACATTCTCAACATTTTCACCTGAACGCTGGCTGCAAAGAAATGAGGTGAATTTCAGAGCCTCTTTAATTAAAGAAGTTCATTCAGAGTGGATGTTTTTCCCTTGCCCCTTGCCCCCCCCCCCAAAAAAAAAAAAAAAAAAAAAGAGAAAGTCTGTCAGTCACAGAGTGAACACTGGCGTAAACGTTTTCCTGTCAAAACATTTGTGCGGGTAATTGAGTCTCTGCAGATTTATGGCCTGCAGGTTCATCGATGAGCTACAGTGACTGTCAGCATTTAACTGAAGTCAAACCCGCAGCAGATGCTAACAAGGGTAACTCTCACTGTTTATGTGCTTGTTCAGGTGCTGTGATTGGCTCATTTTCTTCAGAATGTTTGTTTCTCATTTTTTTGGCTGGATTGAGGTTCTGGTTGAACTTACTTTCTTGTTCCCTGAGTCAGAATCATAGGAGGTTTAAGAGTCCATCCATCACAGCTGTTTTTATGACCCTAAAGCTTCACTCACACTGGCCTCAGTAATGTATGCTCAAGCTAACACTTCCATTTAACAGTCAATAACAATGTGCATATATGCATGTTTTGAGCTTCGGCATGCAAAACTCTTGCGCTTATGCGTCACTATGCAAGTTTTTAAGTTTGTTTTCAGGCTCTGAAAGGCGCAGCCACTGAACTCACATTGAAAGTTAAACCAGCTGAACTTTGACCAATCAGGGACTTGAATATGGTATTGACATATCGAATAAGTCCCTTTTTATTCATCCAAGTACCAACCGTTTGAAAATTGATCATAGAAGATAAATTAATAATTGTGGTTAGTGTCCGGCTGGAGTTCTGTGACACCAAGTCTGTCATTCATTTAAGTAAATAAATATGCAATGTTTTAATAATAAAATGTTAATTAAAGAACTTAATTTCATGTAAAAAAAAAAAAAAAAACACTTGACGTCATAATAAAGCTAGGAATAAACTTAAAGAACCGTCCCTCTAAATTTGCCTGAAGCCGGTCAGAAATGTTTTTTCCCTTTTAATTATGGAAGCTTTCCTACATTAAACCTGTTGCTGCTGGCAGTGAAAACACTCCCAAGTTTCAAAAATTAATTTTGACTTTCATCCTGAGTCTAAATTCTCTTCTGGCTTCAGAACGTCCTCTCAGATCCTGAATGCAGCTCACAGAAAACCAATCAAAAGAGCCCAGCTGTTCTGAAATAGGGATGCTGCAACTGAATTAGACTTTTTCAAGGTGACTGAAGCGCACAGTAGAACTTTTCAGAAAATCATCCAACAGTTCTGGACTCAGGTGGGACTGATCTGGGTCAGACTTTGCACAGAGGCGGTGCTGACCGTGGACTTGGTTGTACTCTGCCGCGCTCCAGAAGGTTGGAGTCTGTGAGATGTCTCATAAATAATGACTGCTGAAGCCTTCAGGCTCAGCTTTGGGACTGGAGGAACACGGGTCTCTGGGGCCTCATGGTCCAGCAGAAGAAGCGGCATGAACCAGTGAGCGGGGGTGGGGTGGGGGGGGCTCCCACATGTCTGCATTAAAGCCACAATGCTGCAGGCTGTTACACTGATGTGTGAATATTTCATCAAAGGAAATCTGCTCTGGCTTCTCTGCTCCGTCTTCAATTAAGGATGGGTCAGATTTGTTTGTGTATGAGCTCACAGAGTCAGGAGATGAAGGTCAGAGCTCACAACATACATCTACACTCATTGTTTTGCAGCATTTAACAAACTTTGGAGTTTAACTGCATCGAGCTACAGCTTCCAGCCTCCACTTCTCATGATCTGCAGACAATTTCTGCTTAATCTGGAGAAAACTAAAACCACTGATAGTCTGCAGCATCAGGACTGCAGACAACCAGGTGATTGTATGCTAATGTGCTGATGAGGAAGAGCTTGTCTGATGGAAACTGCAGGAATCAGCTGAAATGCAGTGAAGCGAAGAGAAAGAAGATGACTGGATATGAAGAAAAACATGGAGAGATGGACGAGCTCAGCCGGGTTTAGATGAAAGGCAGCTGGTGGTGTTGGCCGAAAATTTCAAGGCATGACACGCTCAGCTCGGTTCATCCATGCATGTGGAAATGTGGTGTGTGGAGCTTCACAAGCAGCTCTTCTCAGCAGGTTTCCCTCCTCTCTCCGCAAAACCGTCAGCCTTGTCACGCTCCAAACGGGAAAAGTCTGATACTTCTCTCATCAGGAAAAAGTTCCTGCAGGAAATCTTCACATTAAAGCTGAAAGTAGGAGAAGAATGAAGAAAAAAATAACTAAAAATACGGTAAGGTCCATATGTTAGCTTGAGGTGTGCAAGATCTGCAGTATACATATGCTCCATTGCAAAAACAGATTCTTAACAAAGTAAAAAGTCCCTTGTTTAAAAAAAAAAATGTCTGAAAAATAATCGTATGAAAACGTTTTTCAGTGACAAAAAAATCTTACTTTTTGAGAAAGCATGACTTTGAGAAATTCTTAGCAAAGTCATGTTTTTCACACCACTAGCAGATTTGTTTTGCTTATTTTAAAGAAAATCTGCCACTGAGGAAAGAATTTCTGACTTGTTTCCAAGGGACCTGTTTTTGCATCGTTCTAAAAAAGCTGCGCTCTGTTTATCATTAATATCAGAGTAATGTAAGATTATCTACACAGATGAGGTGGAACCTGAACGATTTTTTTGTCTGTTGTTGTCTGTTTTGATGTTGTTTGTGGATCTTCTGGTTCTCACATCAAGTTTGAATTCAGTGCTGCTGCCTTCAAAACTGACAATTAAAGAAACGCTTAAAACTGCTGAAGTGCAGTCCAATTAACACAAGTGTGAAGAAAAACCAAGACACGTGGACTCATTTTAACCTTGATGGTTAAAATGAGAATTCATCTGTTATTAACATGTTCACATGTTTACAGCAGTGTCAAAATATATTTCCTTACCTTCTAAAGTGTTTGCTTCATGATATAACTATGTCAGATTAATCAGGTTTTATAATTTTCAGCATATCAAAAGTCTAACTATTTCACAGACAATAAACACACCTGGAACAGTCTGCTGTGTTGCAGCTGCAGTAAAATCCAGCGTTTGGGTTTAAGGCGACCTAATCAGCCTGAACCAGACAAAGAAAATCTAAATCTTACTCAGCTGAGATGTCTTTCAGTTGTTTAGTAACTCAACATTGTGATTTTTTTTCTTAATTCATGAATATTTGCCAACATAAACCTTGGTCACATGCATTGGTTCAGGGGGTTGACCCGTACTGGTGCTGCACGTTTTTGGGGTTGTCTGAGTTTGTGAAGGGTCGAAGAGCAGCAGCTGCATCTTAAGGGGAGCGCAGGTGTGTCTTTCAGTTTCTTTGAATCTCATACAGCCATCTTACGGGTTGTCATGAAAATGGAATGTACCATTGTTGCGTGTTGTGAGTGTATCGTAAAGTATTTGTGAGAAGTTACTTTCACTTATGACGTACAGGTGATGTTGTGGTACGGTGTCCTTACCCCACACTCTAGTTGTTAGGAAGGTGTGAGTACTTACTGACCATGCACAAATACTGCATGCACGTGGATGCGCATGTGAGACACAAGTGCCCATAGGACACCTGTAGGATGTCCACACAAACTACACTCTATACTTGTCTAATTTCCTCATTTCTAACAGTCAGACTGCACACACAGAGCCCATGTATCACGTGAACAGCACTAACAGACTCCTTGTACAGTCTGAAAAAGATGAAAAGAAAAAGATGAAAAATTTGCACGACATGCCTGCGTCTCACCTACTTCACCTATACTTACCCTTACGTGTTGCATAAGTGTTCCCTTCAACCTGTCCCTGCAGCCCACCCACAGAAAATGTGCATGAACATTTTCTCTCTACAGGTTCACCAAGTGGTCTATGACTTTGATATTTTGTTCCTTATATTGTGACCCGACTGTAGAACATGAAAATCCTCGTAGATGAACATTTTTAGACCTTTTTTGAAACTTTTTTACACTTAAAAAAAAGAATATCTGAGATCTCATAGATCTTTTTCTACCAGATACTCAGCAGCTTTAGTTCGGGTGATGTTGCTCCAGAAGAAAGATTTTGAAAAGAGAAACAGCATGGACTGGTTGGCATTGATGAACTGTGCATGGTCAGTAAGGAGCCAGTACTCACAATAGAAACTAGACTGAATGTTCTTTTACAAGAAAAAAATAACCTTCAGACTCCCCAGAACATATTTGTTCAATCATATTTATTTATGTTAGCTAAATGAAATGAATACACCCTTAAATCAACATAATCATCTTTTCTTTTTACTTTGAAGTCCAGGACTTTCAAGGGGAAATATTTTCTGCAAAAAAACTCCTTTTTCAACCTTAAACTTTTGAACTCACTGGTAATCCCCCTCCAACAGTCATAAATAATTTGAAAAATCTTTCCGCTGGTAGCATTTTCAGAAAGAGCAATGATCCGATGTGAGAAAAACCAAGCACAGAAGCAGCAGCGGCCTCTCCTCTCCTGTGGTTGCTGCAGTTAGTCTCTGTGAAGGATGTTGGCTCTTGCATGTTCACTCACAGCAGCTCCACAGTGTTTCATTGCTCTTTTTGGTTAAAGTTTCATGTCTGTTTCACCTCCAAGAACTGTCGGCCTCTCAGGACTCATAGCTTGTCTGAAGCTCTCCAAACAACCCCCAGAAGACTGCGGCTGTTCATCACACCAACAGAGAGAAGTTCCACCACTGGAGGTCAGCAGAGACAGCTTCTTTGTCATGATGCACCAGAGGGCTTTGACACACAGAGAAGATCATGTTTTCTGAGTAAATATGAAGGTTTGCCGATGCATCTCCTTCAGGACGGCTCACCATGAGGCTCTCAGTTCCTGGAAAGACAGAAGCTCTCCTTCACGCTGACATGTGAAACACGGCACATGGGAAGAAGAAAGAGGACGGAAAGGTACAGAACCAGGTAGAAAGAAAGGAGCTGCATTCTACAAAGACCCATCTGAACATGCTTCTGAGCAGCAGAGGAGACGGAGCGCTGAGCAGCGGCAGATGTGGAGTCAGACATGCTTTTGCCATTAGTTCACTAACCGACAGACATGCGGGGACGCAGAATGCAGGAAGGATTACAGACAGGTCGTCTGAGGTCAGATCTGAAGTATGAATGACTGAACTTGAAGATACTGATCTGACAGACTGGTCCCAGAGCACACACATGAACAGCTGTAGACATGCTGAATTATACAAGATCACTGTTTTAAAGTAATCACAGCATGAATGAGAGCTCCGAAAGCATCAGTATCAAGATCTTCCTTCCAGAAAACAAGAGCTCTTACAAACTCTGTGGACACATCAAGTAGCAGTTCACATGTTTGGAGTCTGTTCAGTCAATCCTGATGTTCTACAGATACAGATGTTGATGAAGATGTTGAAAGAAAAAAAACATCCTCACTTCATTTCTAATTTCTTATGTTGCTGCTGCTTGTCTCGTTGAACCAGCTGAAGGAGCAATAACCTTTCGAATTTGCAGTGCAAGATCTAGAGTTTTAGATTGATGTCGCTCAAAGTAAATTTAATACCTTAACTGTAAGAATAAATCTTCAGCAGACAGCCTTACCTTCAATTTTAAGGTCTCTTTTGTAATGGTCTTTGCATTTTGGACCTGAGTGTCTATTTATCTTAGCGAGTGTGTTTGAACCTCTTGACAACAACGGTCACGTTCACTACCAAGTGAATCCTGGTGTGGTTCACTACAGTGTAAATAAAGATGGACTATCTAGTGGGCCAAAGAGTAATAAATATAAAGCACAGTGACTTTTTTTGTTACTCTCTGCCTTATTAAATGTAATCTATCAGATTATCCCAATAACAGATCCATGAAACAGTTTGGCATGCAGAAGGGTTAATGGTTTAATTTTGGCAACCTGACAGCTCACTGCACACACAAAAAATGTTGATAACTCACTAACCAGATAAAAACAAATTACCTGCATATATCTTCATTTATGCTTCAAAATCCTCAAGTTGCTTCAACTGGATGATGCTGAAGTCAGAATAGTCACTGAATTAAGACAAGTCTTTTTTTCAAAACAAAATAAAATATCTAAATTTTTTGACAGGTGTGGAGCTTTAAAAAACATATCTTCCACCATGCTTTAGAGCTGGTTTAATTTTCCTGAGGGATCTTGCTTTGCTGGGACTCGACAGACTGGGCTTGCAGGTTCAGAGGTTGGTGCAGATGTTGGTTCAGCTCTTTCATCCAACACACTCTCCAAGGATTGAGGCTCCATGAGAGTTTGTGCAAGCTCTCCTCTCGATGTGGAAGCTCCAAAGGTGGAGTAAATAATCAAGAAATTATGAACA
This sequence comes from Adrianichthys oophorus, assembly GCA_036245035.1. Lineage (NCBI taxonomy): Eukaryota > Metazoa > Chordata > Actinopteri > Beloniformes > Adrianichthyidae > Adrianichthys > Adrianichthys oophorus. The sequence continues at coordinate 2,493,193 of BSAI01000072.1, read as the reverse complement.
AATATTCTCCCAAATGACAACTCTCCTTGCCGGTGTGCTGAAAAAAAAAAAAAATCAGACCAGCAAACCACCAAAACGACCGGTGGTTGATGTTCCCTGAAGAATGACCATAAAAGAACATGAAATCTAGAATCAAGTTCAAAATCCTCCTGCTAACTTATAAGGCCTTGAATGGTATGGCCCATCCTATATTAAAGATCTCCTGCCTTACCAACAAAACAGAACGCAAAATGCAGGACTGCTTGTGGTTCTTAGAATTTCTAAAAGCACAATTAGAGTTGGATCCTTTAGCCACCAAACCCGTCTTATGGAATAAACTCCCAGCTCATGTAAGAGCGACCGACACAGTTCTACAATCAAAGTTAGGCTTAAAACATTCCTCTTTGGACAGGCCTATTGCCCGGCTAGCTAGTAATCAGAGATTATCTAATTTACTGCTGCCCTACCTCACCTACTGTAATGAAGTTTGGGGGAATAATTATAATTTTCATTACGTCAATTATACACATTTCTCTGCAGAGCTAACCAGAGGGAAGCTGGTTCAATAAACCGGGCCATGGCGGTCTATTCCTTCTGCTTAGTGGGTTTAGATTAGATTAATAACATATTTATATTGACATGCTAAAACTGCAGTTTTCTATTATTATTATTGCCATCCATTATCTGTGCCATTGCACATGCAATGTACCAAAATGTGCAATTCATATGTTGTCCCTGTTTTCCAGTACCCAGTGTCCCAGAAGCGGCAGAGATTCCAGGTGGATCGTCTGTGCTTCTGTCTTTGGCTGTGGACCTCACCTCTTGCTCGTCTCGCTCCCCCAGCTGTCCCCCAGTTTCATCTGGATGAAGCCCTGCTACAATATTCAAACATGTAGTTGTTATTTAAACATGTAATTGTTGTTCAAAGATGTAGCTGTAGAGTTAGATAAGCTAATTCTTCTTTAACAGTTCTAGTCTATCGCCTGTCCATTCTGGGAGAGGATCTCTCCTTCATGTGGACATCCCTGAGGTTTCTTATTTTTTCCCTCAAGATAGGATTTTTTAATGAGTTTTTCTCACCGAGGAGGAGGGTCTAAGGGCAGGAATGTCGTTTAGCTTGGTCTGTTTAGTTAGTTTAGCAACCAGCTTATTGTTTAGATTTTTATGACTGACTTTTTTATGTTCTTGGCATAAATATTGGAGTGAAGCACATTGAGACGACGATGGTGGTGATTTTGGGCTATATTAGTAAAATTGAATTAAATTGAATTGAATCAGTAGCATTAAGTCAATGCCTAACATGTGAATTCCTCAACAACACGATCCTTTTAAACCAATTTTTTTTGGTGGATTATAATTTTTTATTCTGCCTTTAAAGTGTTTGCATACCTGTTGGAATCTTTGAAAACCAAAGTTTTGTCGAGTCTGTTTTGACTAGTGATCCTTCGTGTAAAGTGTGAAAGTGTACGTATGAGGAATAAATGGCCTCAGTAAACAGGAATCCGTTAGAAAGCAGGTGCTCTGTGATCAAATGAGGTGACTTCCTGTATGAATCACTGACTGTCTTTAAGACATGGACTGAGTGAGTGTGAGGTTATCCACACTAAACTTCTGGCTCCTACCAAATGAAGTCCTTTCAGTCCGACCAAATCCTGCAGTGCCAGACGTGTCCCCTTGCTAAAGCCAGTATATGTGCAGGCCCGTCTAAAGTTTGCTAGAGAGCATTTGGATGATCCAGAAGAGGACAATAGAATTGTGAAACCACAATAGAACTTTTGGTAAGAACTCTACTCATTGTGTTTGGAGAAGAAAGAATGGTGAGTTGCATCCAAAGAACACCATACCTACTGTAAAGCATGGGGGTGGAAGCATCATGCTTCGGGGCTGTTTTTCAGCAAAGGGATCAGGATGACTGATCCATGTAAAGAAAAGAATGAATGGGGCCATGTATGGTCAGTTTTGGGGTGAAAACCTCCTTCCATCAGCCAGGACATTGAAGATGAAATGTGGCTGGATGTTTTAGCATGACAGCAATCCCAAACACACTGCCCAGGAAACGAAGGAGTGACTTCGTAAGAAGCACTTCAAGGTCCTAGCGTGGCCTAGCCAGTCTCCAGATCTCAACCCCATAGAAAATTTTGGACCAGCAACAGCCCCAAAACATCACTGCTCTAGAGAGTCTGCATGGAGGAATGGGCCAAAATACAATGAAACAGATAAAAACAGACAATGTGATTTTCTTGATGGTTTTTTTTCTCACTTTGTTTCTCATAGTTGAGGTAAACCTATGATGAAAATTACTGGCCTCTCTCGTCTTTTTAGGTATGAGAACTCGCACAATTTGTGGCTGAGTAAATACTTTTTGCTCCACTGTAAATCAGATTGAAAAGTATATATTTTTTTCACTAAATATGGCGTTAAACATCATTTCTACAAAGAAAACACGTCTGTTGTTTCACCAGGAGAAGGTCAGCAAATCCTATTGGCATGATCAACCAGCTAGCCCCAAGATCTCATCCATTTTTCCACCATAAGCAGTAGATTTTTATGGAAATCCTGGAGAAAAAATATCCAGGCTTCTGCTGTCTGGAACTTCAGTGGCATCCTCTGCAGACTCATTGGTATGCTGCTGCTCGGCTGCAGCGGCAGTGAGGACAAATATAATGAAAGTCGTAGTTGTTTGCTGGCATAATGAATGAAGCAGAGCAGGAATCCATATGCAGACAAAAAAGGTGGAGGAAAGCAGGAAAGAGGAAACAATATAACCCGCTGATGGTGACACATAAAAATATGTAAACAAAAAAGTTTGTTTTTTAATGAAGATAAATTCAGGAGAGAACAGGAATTCACTGAAAATGGATGGATCTTAGCGTTGGAAAAAGGCAAACCTAGAGAAGAACAGAAGGCAAGAACTGTAAAAAAAAAAAAAAAAAAAAAAAATGGAGAAAAATTTGGCTAGTATGAACCTGGAAGAAGTTTGAGATTTCAGAGGGAGGAGCTTCGCCTTGAGTTCCTGTTCTCTGGTTTGTTTCTGAGGCTGAATGAATAAAACAAAGGTTTATCGCCCCACCATATCTGTCGCTCTCACAGAAAGGCAGAGTGGGAAGTCAGACTGGTCCAGTACCGGCACACGAGAGCAGCGTCTGTCACCCTCTGAACATGTGGAGAAACATTAGTACATTCGTCTGGAGCGCAGTCCTCATCTGCACTAATTCCCTGCTAATCACTGCTAATCTGGTTAGGATGGAGTCCATGACAGGACGGCTCCCAGAACTCCTACATCCACACACAAACCCAAACAATGCTCGCTCCTCATCCCAGCCTCTAGAGGCTGCACACTGAATTACAGCCTCTGGGTTTCCTCTGAAGACAGGAAAGGAGGGGGAAGAAAGGCAGACGGAGAAAGCCTGGAACAGATGAGTTTCTGATATAGTCATGAGACTTTATGTGACAACTGCTCACAGATGATGTTGGGTCATGTGACCCAATAGTTTGTTCAGAGCTGACTTTACTCTGGAGTAGTCATGGCTGATGAATTTCAAGGGGGACCTTGCTGCAGACAAGGTGGCGTCCAGACATCATTAGCTGGAAGTGGAAATTCCACAAGTTTTTAGAATTATAGCAGCCTCCATTAAAACGTTCTAATGTTAATTTGCTGTAATGGTAACAACATTCAAAATAAAGTTTTAGTATGCAAGATGAGCTTAAAATTAGGAAAAAATGGTTATCATTTCATTCCTTTCAAAAAGGACATTAACAAAGAGTTTAAATTTGTAAAACTGTTAACCCTTTTTACGTAAAGCAGCATATTCTGTCCTGTTAAATTTGTAACATAATGCACATTTGTGAAAAGCCACTTTAAAGTGTGGCACAAGTATGGCGCAAAGCTGCTTCTTTCTGTGGATCAACAGCTTCACGTTGATTGCGTAAGGAATATGTCAAAGGGAATAATAGGTTTTGACAGAGACATCTCCAGCGTTATAGGTTTAAAGCTTAAAACTAAAAATAAAAAAAACGTTCTCGACAAGTTTTTTTTAAAAATAGGGGGTGCGAACTTCTGGTTTAGGGATCTTCCAATGATGTCCATGCAACATAAGTACAGTGAAGTGCAAATCACATCAACAAATCAGTTGGTGCAAAAAAAAAATAGAAAAATGACCGCGACAAAAGCAAAAAAAAAAAAAAAAAACACAGCATAACATTTTAAAAAATTAAACAAAAGTTCCAAAAAACAAAACAAAAAAGCAAAAAAGCAAAAAGTTCGGAAAACAAAAATAATTTACAAAACATTTAATGAAATGTTAGAGAAATGAAACACAATGAAAAACTGGAAAAGGTAAGTATTATGGGACATACCTTGTTCAATTCAATTCAATTCAATTCAATTCAATTCAATTTTATTTATATAGCCCAATATCACAGCCATAGCCGTCTCATTGGACCAACATCAGTATTGTTGGATGATAATGATATCCAGTATTGTTTCAAGTTGAGTGATTTGTTGATGTGATTTGTACTTTGGGGCCACCGTAGAAAACAGGAGGGAACAACAAACACTTGACTTGCAGATGTCACTCAAATGGCCACGCCCATTTGTGACAGTATCGTCGTTTAGCATAGTAAACAGTTTGTTTCAGTGCTTTTTGTCAACTTTAACTTCCCTTTTTTTGTCAGCATTTTTTACGCTTTAACATATTTGAAGTGAGTTGAGACAGGGTTAAAGGGTTAAACTCCTGGAGAAAACAGATGAATAAAGTTTGAGCATTTAAGACGCAGAGGCAGGTGGGGGCCTCATCCTTGTATCTGCAGTGGACACTAAATAACTTCAGAAACTTCTCCTGCTGGGGCCCATCTACAAACTGATATCGTGTTTTCTGGTCTGACTGGCAGCAGACTGGACACAGTGATAAATGACATTTCGCTCGGCCCCCTCCCCTGATGATTTTACATTGACGTGTATGAAAGCATAAACGAGTTCAATCAAGTTTCATGTCTGGCAGGTCCTCAGTCCCCGTGGAAATCAGAGCCTCCTGCTTACATTAAAGCCTGACAGCCTCCCGTCTGTCCAGGGGACACGCCGCCACTTTCTGACTTTTTGGAGTTTTTCTGATCTCAAGGTCAAAAACAAACAAGAAATCTGCATTTTCAAATGAAGGTGAAGAGATTTTGGTGCCATCTCATTCTTCACCCTTCAACGCTTCATACAAATGTTTTCACAACAGAATTTTGGAGAATAATTTACTGTGCAGAGTAAATATCTGTGTGGAGAAGCTGTGCCCTGCAGGCTAGAGTCTGTGAGGCCTTGTATCTGATCAAGGGCAGCAGCAGGCTGTTTTCATATGCTTTCAACCCCATTACCATGAGCGCGCACAGAAAGATGAGAGAGCAGGAATCATCTTTCATTCATGACTTAATTAATTATACGAAACTAATTCCTATATCAGCCCATTGTCTGTTTCTTTTCTAGCGTTTAGTTCTCATTAATTTTTCCTTTGCTGCTGCAGCTCTGCACACAGTTTTAAGACAGATGTTTGAAATCCAGTGTGAGTAAAGCATCATGCACTAGCAGGAGTTACCACAAACCTTGGTTCTCAGACAAACTCTGCATTCAGAAGGAGGAAAAACACAGAAGGGAAAAATGTTTGTACGGTTAGAAAGGAACCTGTGCAGGTGTGAGGTCAACAGTTTTCAGCAACAGCTTTAACCTTATAGTCGAAACTGTCCTTGCGGGTGGATACAGGCTACCTGTGGGTGAATGGCGGGCAAACCTGCACATGCAGGGCACTCCGGTGACCCACAATATTAAGATTGTAGACCACTTGATGAGCCCATAGAGAGAAAATGTTCACGTACATTTTTCTACGGGCATGCTGCGGGCAGCAGGTCGTAGAGAACACTTCTACAGTAAGTAGGTATTACTGGAACCAGTTATTAAAAATCTGTGCATTTTGTGGGACAAGCACTAAATTTGGCATGGTTGTAGCTGATGGACCCGTGTTTCCGAAATCCCCGTTTGCCACGAGAAAATCCAAGATTTTGAAGTATTTATTCTGTAATGTACCGAATATGTACAACATGTAGAATGTACATGTACAATATGTTTGGACTGTTTATTGTTCAGCTGACAGAAGAAGGAAGTCCTTTTGAAAACCAACAGATTTTTTTCAGAAAAGCCTCGATCAATGGAGGAGATTTAAAGGACTGCAGGAGAGTTTAGCTCCTTGGACGTATCATTAGAGAGCGATGTGAAGATCAATCATAAATAAATGTGTCGGGGTTTACGTGAGGATGATGAAGTAGCTTTAATTAAGCTTACTTAAGAGCAGAAAGGCTCTCAGGCCGGCTCTGAGACACATCAGACACATCTCTGGAGTGATCACTTTCTATTAATCTTAGAGATAATTTGAAATATGGCTCTTGTGCGATCCAGCAGTCCTCCATCCATATCTGTAACTGATGACATTTTACAGGCTGAGTAATATCCTTCACGCTGGACCCAAAATCTGCTGTGATTTGCTCACTTAATGATCAGATTGGACCAAATTAGTTGATGAGGGTGAATGAAATGAGCAAAAGAGAAGGTGGAGAGTGAAGTGTTTCATCAACTCCATAAGACACTGTAAATGACTTTATTCTTCAACAGAAAAGAGAGTCATTTCACCTCTGCTGCTAGTATTTCCCTTTAGGAATCACTCGTCTCATTCATCTAGAAGTCAGAGCTGCTGCAGAACGGCATTACTTTTCTACGCCCAACTAATCTCAGAATTCATAGAATTTACCAGCTCCAATTTTTTATATTATTATTGACTTTAACCACAACCATGACACTTACTCAGCAGGACCAAAATGTGTGTGAACCAGGAAAATGGATCAATCACCAAAGTCTTTGTCTCCTGAAGATGCATCTGTTTGATAAGAAGATAGTTTATTTTCTTTTGAGCAAAAGAACCAAAAGAAGACTGAACATCACATTTCCAAATGCCAGCAGCTGAGCCACAAAATCATCATTAAGGTCTTCAACATTTACCTCCATTATAGCTGTAACGGATATTCGAATACTTGGATATTTGCGGTCTATTCCCGAGAAGTTGTGACATCCCAAATCATGGATTCTCAATCTTTACAAATAGTGTAGTTTAGTAAAAATGCACTTCAGGGAATGCAACTGTCACTCTAAGATGCTAAATACTTGTTGGATTTTTAAGTATAAACTAAGCAAAACCAAATGTGCTACTGTTACCAGAAGTAAAAAAAAAAAACCTTTAAAGTAAAGTGACAGTGAAGGTTTTGATTTTTTAAAGTAAAACTATCAATCATTTTTCAAAGATAAAAAAAAATAGACCAAAGGTCAGTTTAAGATCATTTCTAAAAAAGATGATGAATTTTATTTAAAATGGGCTTCATCCAGTAGGAGTTGTGGTAACAGCTGGGGTTGCTGGAAGAGCCAAGGCGAGGTCACGGCCAAGGACAGGAGCACAGGTGATGGTAGAGAAGCCGTACTGAAAGCGTCTGTAAAACGTTCCTCGAAAGTTTTGGGAATTTTTTCATTCACTAATGAAAAAAGTCAGTTTATAAAACCCGTTTTCTGTTGGAATTCCTGCTGTCAGTTCAGGTGAAGGGACTGTGAATGTTTTTAAGTCGTTTCATTTCTATTGAGGTGCTGCTGCGTCTTCATTTATTATCTTCTTGTCATCGATCTACTGGAACTGTAATCAGCAGAACTTTGAGGATGGACAAAGTGTGGAGAACATCTTCAGGATTTGTTGTTAAATGATCCAAGAAACCAGTGATGTTTGTTCTTTGTTTTCTGCTGAAGTGAACCAGGATTACCATTTTTTTCTTTCTAAAACTTTGATGGTGATTGAATTAGGGGCATCAAATTATCATGTGTTAATCATGATTAATTAATTACAGACAAATTAGTGCTTTAAAAAAAATGATCTCATTTTCAATGTATAACTATTGTAGTGTTCTAAAAAAAAAGACAAATGTCCAACTGTTTACTTTGAACATGGATCATTGAGCAAAGACGAAAAAGTGCGTGCGTCTCCAGGAAAATGATCGGCATGAAAGCGAAGAGGATTTTTGATACGGAGATTGATATTGCTTCAAAGAGAAAAGAAACATTCACAGCCAGTGCTAATCAGAGCAGAATACAATGTTCTCATCATGGTGTCGTCTGCATTTTGTGACTGAATTTCATCGCAAAAGGAACCCATTAACCATCACCATTCTGTCTGTGATGGAAAAAACTGACGCTTGTCTCTCATAAACGCTGGGTCAGCTGTCAAATTTTTGGAATAAACGCCCAGGCCAAGGCAGGTATATGGCATTGTGCATGTAAAATGAAAGCGTTTTGCCGCTAGCTCCACAGAGAAAGTGTGTGTGTGTGTGTGTGTGTGTGTGTGTGTGTGTGTGTGTGTGTAAGCTTGTGGGCGGTGCTGGCAGCGCAGACTCTTTCTGGTAAGGGCTGTTCCCCACTGTGTGATGTCCCAATGTGAGGACCAGCTCATTTTTGTCGATTGGAAGGGCTGGTGTTCAGAGAGAAAATGCATGAATGGAGAAAAATACCACTTTGGGATTGTTTTTCATGAGGAATTAACATTAAAAACACTTAAAAGCTTTAAAAAGTTGATTTTGCCTGATTTAGGCCCTTCAAGTCTCTTTATTTAGTGGTTCCTGCAGTAACCAATGCCATACAGCTTACACCAACAACTCTAAAAAGGAAAAGAAACACTTCTCAAATGTAAATAACTTAATTCCATCTCATGCACCAGGCCACCTCCCTTATTCAGCCAATAACTGAACCCAACAAGCCCAAACTCTTGACCTGTTACTGAGCCACAATGTCACAAATTCAAACGAAAACTCCTCAAAATGAGGCTTTTCACAGCAATCATTAGTTTCTATTAAAAATAGAGTAATTTGATTAATCAATTACAGGTCATGATTAACTAATCGCACAAAAAATGAATCGTATAACAACTATAGATTAAATACATATCCTAATAAGTAACAATCGAGAGTCCAGCCCACTCTGTCTGTTTCTATAGAGTTCTTCTCTATGCTTGATTGCCTGGATCCGGTGTGTCAGAACCTGAAAAAAAAAAATCATCTATACTTAGGTCTGTTTGTTGATAATCACGTGAATTCCAAATGAGGTTAAAATGAACCCTGGTCTCTTTAATGGTTAAACCAACCGTCACATACCAGCTGCTCCACTCTACCCGTCGGTCAAACTCTACCGTACTGCTTCTGTGTTGGTGCAGTTGTTAGCTTGTGTTCATTAGGTTCATTAGGCTTGTAATAAATGGTTAGCTTCACTATTACCAGCTGCCGGCGTCACCATCACCTGATGGTCAGAGGTCACCTGTGCAGAATTGAGAGCAGACGGCACATTTCCTAGTTCAGAAGCTGGAGAACAGATCATTCAGCTTCCTGTCAGACCTGTTTGCTAAAACCAACGCTAAGCTTTTTAATATAGGCAGCAGCCTCAAGGTTTCATGGAATGAGGGCACACTTGGCACCATCACAGAGGTTATGCATGGAGGCAAACGTCTGGAAAATGTGTTCTCTGGTGCATTTCAGCTTAGTTCAGTTCAGTCCAGAGAACCTCATCTGCAGCTTCCAAAGGAAGGAGATCCCTCTTCTACTTTCTGGGGATGAAGGTTCTCAGCAGAGCTTTCACCACCATATGTTCTGACCATTCTGACCATGTTCTGACTGTGTTATTTTTTCCACTGAGGAAAAATCTCTGTTATTTTCAAATTCAATCAGTAATGAGTTGTTTTGTTTTTGATGTGCTCAAGCCCAGGTTGTCATGGTAACAGCATCAACTCAGCCTCTCATCCCAGTGGTGGTGGTGTTGTGTTTTAGTGTCTTAGAAGTCATTAAAGGACAACTGATCATTCCACATTAAGTTTAAGGTTGACATTAGTTAATGTTATACGGCGCCTTAAAATAACCACAGTCAAACAAGGTGCTGCACATTAAAAGCTCAGAAAAAATCCCAAATAAAAACAGCAACCAATAGGTCAAAACAATTAAAGATAAAAAGTATGAATAAATGACATAAAAACACCAGATAAAAGCAAAACAAAACACACCAGCAGAATAGAGTCTCATGCCGTGTCAAAAGCTTTTTTTTTCCCAAAATGTAACAAACCCAACAACCTTCTCTGCAAATAACACTCAAACGGAGGGACTCAGGGACAGCATCACATGTAAACTGCTGGAAGAGTCAACGGCGGAGCAGCTCTTCATCCCCATCTTGCTGTGGTCTGGCCCATCATGCTTCATTTTTTACCTTCAAACGAGCATGTTGACCAGCTCAGAAGCCAGTTTGAACTGTCAGTTTGAAGTTAAGGGGGCAATTCATCTGGCTTTGATACGCTTCTGTTAAAGAGTGGGAACCATCAACATGTCTCAACACATAAATACATCCGATCACACTCCATTTTAGAGAGATAGATTCACATTTCACATTTCAGGTGTCGTCGTGAATGAAGAAGAACATACCTGGACCTGTTTCTCAATCTGGATGACAGGATTCAGGATCATGTTTGTCTGCTGCTGCAGCAATGATCACTCTGCCAACATCTGCCGTGACGGCTTTCCTCCTGTCAGCTCTGACGCAGATCTGAACTCCATCCATCACCTGCAGACTTTCAGCTCTGCCTTCGTATGTCTGAGTGATAGAAAAGGTTTCTGTGGCTCCACAAGAAGAAGGCAGGCGTATCTGCTATAGATGGAGGCCGCAGTAACTCACAACCAAAGTGCCACCACACAATGTGAGCAAGGCAGGTGATGAATCTGAAAAAAAGCAAAGAATGTCTGCATTAAATCCACAGCGTTCTCTGGGCTGCTTTGATTTCATTTAAACAAAGTGGATTTAAACCAATGAAAATGATCTTCAGACAAGTTTTGTTTCCAGAATTTAAGCTGCAGTTTACTCTCTGGAATCATTCTTGTGGTCAAACATCTGTTGAAAACATTCATCAGACGCTGCTGCTGAAATGATCAGAAAATGTTTCACTGCAAAAGCACAAAATAACATGTCATTTTTACAATTGATATAAGACAAAACCAACTTACTGGTAACTTTTCAGTAAAACTTGACTTGTTTTAAGTCAATACATTTTAAATATCTTGTTCAGTCATTTGATCTTAAAATGTCTTATTTTAGGTAGTATCTTAAATGAAACTAGTTCATTTGACTCATAATTTACAAATAATTTTTAAAATTATATAATAACATGCAGGAATCTTGTCCTGAAATAATGAAAGTTGGGAAGTTTAAGCGTTTAGGATATTTTAGGGAGAAAATGTACAAGTATGTGCTTTTACTGCAAACTGTTTTGGTAAGATTCAAATACATTGTTTTTGGATGTTCAAGATATTTTACCAGATTTTAAGAAGTTTTAATTTCTACTGACACTACACCTTTCCAAGCTTTTCCCAAAATCAGCACAGTGGAGAATTGTTTGTCTCATTAAAAGCAAGGATCTGGAAAACAGAAAATGTCTATTAAAATGAGTCCGAGTCATTTTGGTCCAAACTCTTAGCAATTTAGTAAAACTTGATTTAAGACTGAAAAAAACACCTGGAATTGCACTGCTATAATAGATTCAGTTTTTAAAATGTTATTAAAATTTAGACTGGTATATATTGTTATTAATTTGGAAACAAAAATGTAGATTTATGCTCAAATAATATGTTCTAATTTTTGGTTTAATGAAGTTTTATTGAGATGGTCTGTTTTTTTTCTCCCAAAATGACTCATTTCCACTTATTACATTAGCTTTTGTCACTGCAATTTACTTAAACTACCATTACGTTCATTCCAAAAACACAAACTATTTCCTTGGAACTAGCAAAAAAACCACGTTATTTTTGAGCTGCATAACATTCAACTTGAAGTCCTTGTAACTGTTAGCTTTTTGAGCTTATTTTTTCCTTTTTTGAATGCTTGTGTGACTCCTTGTTTCACACAATTTAAAAATGACTGGTTGCATGAACATGTTTCCACTTTCTTGGGATTTTCTTGCTAAGATTAGTGTTCTGTTCTTATTTTAAGGCTACCTCTTTTTTCAGTGGACATTTCAGTTTCTTAAAATAAAGAAAAACTGTTGGGAAATCTGCTGTAAAACAATAATTCAGTTTCAGCTTTGACTAGATTAAGAGGGACTGATTGTTTCCTGGTTTCTTCAGTCTGTGTCAGAAAGCAGGTGAAAAACCGCATTCTGCAGCAGCAGCAAACAGGGACCTCCTTGTGTTTGGAGAGCTCCACGGTCACTTCAGACACAAACGTCTTGGAGAAGTGCAGACTTTTGTCTAAATGCATGCATTCACGCAGAAAAGCTCCTTCACAGGAGTGGCGATAAGGAAAATGTCAGGCCTAAAACGTGTCAGCGTTAGTGGCAAAAGTGTGACTTTGTGTCACTACGGGATGATAATTACTGTAATACAGCCACGCATACGCCAAGGAAGGTTGATATCATTAGTGTGCAGACATTTGTGTGTGTCCTTCTACAACACAGCAGACTTTTATTACCATTAATAAAATGTCAGCTCCTCCATAAATCTGCTTCGGTTGTTCACGTTCCCGCTGAGCGGATCAGCTCATGTGGGCAGAAATGTGCACAAACCAGAGGTTTTTATGCTGTAGGAGTGATTTGTGTTCAAATTAATGAAACAACAGGCAGCGTTACATATTTCTCAAATTAAATGAAAATTCGTTTTAAAATTGTTGGAAAAAATTAACTAGTGGGTTTTTGCTTCTTACAGTAAAAACTGTAGATGATTAAAATGATGTTCCTCCTATAGACTGCAGAGCTCGTGCACGTCTCTGAACATCTGCACATGCATGGTAGTCTGGCTGTTTAGGGCACATTCACGCTTTGAGTTTCCTCCTCTTGGTGAAGGCTCACCTGAACTCTGGTTTGGACTGGACAGGACGAGGATCTCTTTTACTTGGATTTGATTTATTTCAAGCAATCAAAACAAAGAAAAAGTGACAACTGTTGTTATATGTTTACGTAAATATTCAGGTTTAATCCCGCATATATGAAGACCATGGACCATTAATCTGACATCTAGTCAGAGAATGTTAACCACAGTTATTCCAGTTAACTCAATCAAGTTCCCAGAGTGGGCTGTGTGGGAGGAGTTTGGACAAACATTGGTTTCATTGGAAAACGGGTCCCTGATGCAACCAGACATCTGTGGTCATTTGAAGAACTTCTGGTTGGCTTTATATTCAGGAACAGAATCTGGGGGTTTGGTTAAAACAATACATTTGTTTTCTAGCAGGTGGAAACAAAGCTAATTTACATCCAGATCTTGTTAGAAATTTTGGATACAAGTTTAAAGAGTAAAAAATACGGATTGAAGTAGTCGTATATAATAACCAAAATTCATAATCTTTATACAGTAATCCTCATTACTAAAATATATTGGGGGAACCTCAGCTGAACCAAGGAGCGACAGCTTCTCATCATGACAAATAACTGAAAAACAAGAACCCAAGATTTAAAGAACTTTACCAGAGTGAGACAAAGAAAAAAAAATCTAGGCAACTCCAATCTGATTTTGTCTTTGAAATATTTCATTTATCTCTTTCGTCCATAACTTTTCTGATTTCTTTCAGTAATTTCTTTTGCTCTGCCTGCTATCTTTCCATTAATACATCTTTCGTAATTTATATGTATCTCCAGAAATCTGTGTTTTGTTTCTGCTGGCAGAAGTGAGAGGCAGGAACAAAGGAGGACGGAACATTAGAGGAACCCAGTGGAATATTTTAGCATTAAAACTTCATGAAAAATTAAAAAGCATCTGACAAAGGTTGCGCTCTTTGTTTCTAAAAGCCCTAAAAAAAACACAAAGGATGCAGTGAGGTGGAACCAGTTCCGATGCTTTCTAAAAAACCTTGGAAAATCAAGATGAGCCCTCCAAACATTTATAGATAAAATCCATGAAGAATTTATGGAATAACTAAAGCAAAAGGCAAGCAGTCACAGTCGGACAGTTAATCTTGTAGACTCAGTTAATCTGGAGTTTATGTCTAAAGATTTTCAGCCAAACACTTTAGATTTGGAGGAAGTGGAACTAGCAACCAAGCACTCAAAGTGTTTCAGAAAAGAAAAATAAACCTGTATTGTTAATTAAAAGTCCCACAGCGGCTGCAGGACCCAGAAAGCTGATATTACAAAGAAACTGTAATCTGAGTGCACATTAATAATCTGTGGAGTTATATGCTCAAAAACATAAGTTTATGGTGTTAAGTTGTGTAAATTTACTGGATAACACATTCAAAACAAACAGACCTCAAGGAGAAGGAACAGACTTAAGATCATTTTCTTCTGTCTGACCCCTATTACTTGATTTATTTTGAAATATAATGTATGCAAAATGTTTTTCTTGAACAGCTAAAAAATGATTGCAAGAGCATAACAAAGTTCAGTCTTTTGACAGCATGTGGTATCGATCAAAGTCTCACAGGAGTCAATCCTTTCTGAGTCGGTTAAAAAAAAAAAAAAAAAAAAAGAAGAAGAATCAAAACTCCACTCACTTCTAAACAAACTCATAGACTTCTTTGTTCTCCATATCCAAACACTATATATTTCAGATTTTCTCTGTCCTCTTGCTGCACCCTCTGATTTATCTTTTATAGGTTCTGGGATTGTCAGTTCTCCAGTTGGTCCTCGTTCCCCCACCTGCATCCACTCAGCAGCTCATTAGCCACAGCTGGGTTCTGTCTTTGTTTAGTTCAGTTTTACCCAGACTAAATTACCTTACTTTTTTCTGTTATTTTCTGTTTTCAACAAAAACATGTTAGTTTTTCTAAATGATAAAACAAAAGTATTTCGAGTTTTAAGCAGTGATGGGCAAATTAAACAGTCTTTGGAGCTGGTGTCACTCTTCCTGAGAAAGAGGTATTAGAAGCTGTGTGTCAAAGCTAGCATCAAAATCCCATTATCACGTCACCAATGACTTTCCAAACTTCAAACCTCTATGTTGTCCCGCTTCTCGCTTCATTGCATTCCAGGCTCCAAATTGTTTGTTTGTTTGGTTGCTTTAAAGATTTTTTCCTTAAAAAAAAAAAAAACTTCACACACAAATAAACATGTTTCTTAATTCAAACACAGTGATCATTTACAAAATAAGAAGAATCTGTAATCCTGTTCGGGACTTTTAGTCCAGTTTTAAATAAAGTTTAAAACTTGAAAAAAATAAACCAACATCAAGCGTTAAATTTAACTAATATTCAATTCTTACTTTAATTTGCATTTTTGTTTTGGATTAATCTAAAATGCGTTTTAGGGTATGGGTGAGGGTGTCTGAATATTTAATTGTCATGATCAATATTAGACAGGAATGAATACAGGAATGACCTCAAAGATTTTCTTGAACTTTCATTGTTGTTGTAGGATTGAAACTGAGCCAGAGCTTCAGAACTCTTCAATAGTTTCTTTTGCTTTAGTTGTCTACCACATGTCACCATGACTGAAGTCTTGAAACTTTACATCTTTTTCAACACAATTCTTAGGAAAGTTTCATTTAGTGCTTCGTGAGGCTTCACTTGTCCACCACTAGATTTAAGAAACAAAAGTTCAGCTTTGGGCTGCACGGTGGCGCAGTGGTTAGCGCTCCTGACTCACAGCAAGAAGGTTCCCGGTTCAAGTCCTGGCTGGGGGACCTTTCTGTGTGGAGTTTGCATGTTCTCCCTGTGCATGCGTGGGTTTTCTCCGGGTACTCTGGCTTCTCTGTCCAAAAACATGCTTCATAGGTTAATTGGTTACTCTAAATTGTCCGTAGGTGTGAATGTGAATGTGAGTGTGTGTGGGTGTGTGATTGTGGCCCCTGCGACAGACTGGCGACCAGTCCAGGGGTGTACCCTGCCTTCGCCCATGAGTAGCCGGGTTAGGCTCCGGCAACCCCGTGACCCCGAAAGGGATAAAACGGATTGGAAAATGAATGAATGGAAGTCAAACTGTCTTACTATATTTATGGTTGTAAGATCCAGGCTTTGCCTCATTTGTCTTCTCTTTCCATCAACACCGAACTTGTTTTGGTTGTCACTCTCCTCCACAGGAGTAAGACAGTCTGAGAACCAAAGGCAGAGAAGCTGTCGGAAGAGTTTGCACAGGTAGTTGTGCACTGTCAGGTCTTAATGAATTGTTAAAGAGGTTTTGTTGCGGGGGTTTGGATCACAGGCGTTTTAACGAGGCTGGAAAATAAAAGAAAACTTAACAAGATTTTGCTTGATTCAGTGCCTTCACATCGTGTTCAGTAAATCTCTTGCAATTATCATCTGGAAACATACAGACAAACTGAAGCTGATGTGCGTACTTGTGCATTTTTGCATATTTTTGGGGGGATTTTCAGGGCAGTGCCTTCAAACCTGCTCTGCCCTACATTCATCGCCTGTCAGGAGCTGAAGGAGCTCAGCTGCAAACACTGTTTCCTCTTTGTTGTCAAACGTGTCCGGATGGCAGAGGAGCTTTAAAAGACTGTTTACCAGTTTCACACACAGCACTCCTGCCTTTCTGCTCTGCAGTAATACAAAGACTGACTCTGCGATAGCAGGATTTTCTTAGTCAGCAGCAGCATTTGAACCATGGCAGATCGGCGTTTAGGCCTGGTTCCCTGCAGCGGCTGCGGCCTGTCACTCTCAGAGTTACCTTCTTTCTCAGTTACTGTGTTGACTGAAGCCTTTTTGGACTGATCCTCTGTTGTGTTGCAAGAAATTCATCTTAAAAAGATAAATAAAGTTCAGTTTCTCAGAAAATACATTTTAATAATAGTGTGTTTTCTTTTATTAAATATGTATCCTGGATTATCAGAACAAAACTTTTTCTTGAAAAGGATCAGTTGTTTCTGGTTCTTCGTGATCTGATTGTTACAAGCTGCAGAATTGTGACACGATAAAAAAAAAATCACCAAGTTCATGACAATACCAATATACGGTCAGGATTACAGATATTTAGTTTAAATACATTTAAAATTACTCTTTTTTAATAATGAGTTTTCAGATTTATGGATTTTTACACTATGTTAGAGATTTTATGATTCTTATTCTGTTTTCTTACTAATGGTGACTCCTCTGTGGAATGGCAGTTCTGAGTGTATCTTAAGAGGTTGTGACCTTTCCACACCAGGGGCAGGACAAACAGGGGAACCTCAAAGTCTTACATTCCAGAGTTATCTACTATCAAACCTCAAAGTCTTACATTCCAGAACTGCACACTATCAAACTTCAAAGTCTTGTCGTGTGACCCCTGTCTCAGGAAGGGGCACGGGTTACCTCTCCTTTTCTCTTCTTATCTACAAACTGCTTCAGCCAACCCCCTTTTTCTTCCCCTCCCTTAGTGGCTGAATCAGCATGTAACTAGGGTGTTCCCTTTCAATAAATAGCAGGGAGGGACGGAGATCTGCAGAGTGTTTGGAGGAGCTTATAACTGAGCAATCTCTGGCACTCTCCCTGCAGGTGAAAGCCATACTCAACTCTCTTGTGTTTCTTTGCAGATTTACTAATGTTTGGGTTGTGAACCTAACACACTAACATTCCATTTTACTCCATCATACTATGAGAATGTTGTCAGAACTACGTGCATGTGCACAGAAGATGAGAACATCTTCTAGTATTGTTTTCCAGCTTATTTTGTGCAGACAGCAGTTTAAAAACTTGTTTTATAGACAAAACTTTTTTTCTCTCAAGAAAAATACTATATTTGACCTTTTTTGTGAACAAAACTGGTAAACACAAGATGACTAACTGATCAACTTGTCAATGATAACTTTAGTCGTGGTCTGAGGCAAAAATTGTACAAAGTTTGTGATTGAAGACAACTTAAATCAGCCGTCATCATCTGAGAAGAAGATGAGCAAAATGTAGTCATCTCCAACGAAGATGACGCATCTGGAAGCTGAGGTCCCGAAATTTGGAGCTGTGATTTTTTTCCATTATCAAACCTGTCGGTGGATCAGAATGTTTTCTATTTGAGACAACTCTTTGTATCCATTTAGCCTTAGTCTTCAATGAATTTATAACGATGGAAACTGAAACTAAGTGCTAAGTTGGTACCGTATGAAAATGCTGATTTCACTGCTTCATTTCAGACATGTCAGTGACTTGTATTTTATCCGGTTTTGCTGTTCAATTCTGGCCAATCATTTTACTGTTCCAGTGACAATGACAATTTAGACATTTAACACCAAACAACCAAGGTATGAGTTTACGGTCAACAGCAAACTTTGTCTATTGAAGGAAAACTACATAAAGAAAATCGATAAAATGAAACTCTGCAAAATGAAGGGAACACATATATTTTATTTATTCGTGAAGGACATAAACCTCTGTCTGTTTCCGACTCTTGCTTCAGAGATTTCTGGGCATCTTTGTTGGCTTTATGTCTTTTACTAGCATTGCGATGGTTGGTAAAAATAAGAGCTACACTTTCCCATTTTTTTTTATTCTTCCCATTTTAAAATATAGAATGAACTGACTGTGAGGACTCAGGCAAAGCTCAGAGACCCAGCTGACAGGTCACGCTCAGATGAAATCTAATTCACTTCTCTACAGCAAACACAGGCCTTTCTTTATGGAGAGTGTTGGGTTTGTGCCCCAAGCATTTCAACAACACCACACTGAAAAGAAACACAAGAGAGTTGAGTAAGCTTTTACCTGCAGGGAGAGTGTCAAAGATCGCTCAGTTACAAGCTCCTAAAACACTCTGTCCGACCTTAGCCTCCCCCTGCTATTTATTAAAGGGAACACCCTAGTTACATGCTGGTTCAGCCACTAAGGGAGGGGAAATAGGAGCTGGCTGAAGCAGTTTGCAGCATGACACTTCTTGGAGGGCTCAACAGTATAATGAGAGAAAAGGAGGTGTAAACCGTGCCCCTTCCTGAGATAAGGGTCACACAACAAGACCTTGAGGTTTGATAGTGTGCAGCTCTGGTATGTCAAAACAAGAAGCAAGAGTAACTGAAGAAAACAGAATAATAAGAATCATAAAATCTCTAACAGAGAGATATGAATGATAGAAATCGGCATGCTTCCAGATAAAGTACTCTTTCTGTTTGAGAAACAGCTCAGTCGTGTGCCACTATATGAATTAAAAGCTGTGAGAAATCCGCCAGCCGGCTCTGACATTTTACACTGACCTTTCCCGAGGTCGTTTAATGTCAAACATTGGCGGGCAATGAACCTACCATTTTGTGCATGCCGTTGCAGTGTTTCTTCTTTTTTTGTTTTGTTTAAAAATGTTTTCAGCAAACTGTGAAACAGTAAAAGATAAGTGAATGTGGGAGAAAGAGGAGGTAAGGACCAGTATTGGAGGCATCTTAATGAATTTCCCAGCAGAGCAGCACCTAGAGGCCATGTCAACTCTCTCCTCTGCTCTGTAAAGGGATCAGATGACTGTTTAGCAACAGATTATCGCTCTGTGGGTGTATGCCCTGCCCTCAGAGGGAAACGCTGCAGATGCTAAAATGAATTAAGATATGCTGAAAACAACAACAACAAAAAAATACCAGAGGCAGATTAAAACATACAAACTGAGTTTAAATAAAGAGGGAAAAATATAACAAGACGAAAGCTTAACAGATGGGGAAGATTAAAGACTCAAAATGATGTGTTCAAATATTTAATACATGTTTTAAATGGTATTACAGCATTCTTCCTGTCATTTTAGTGTGTTGTCTACTGTGGTGGGTCTGAGGGAAGTGGTTTATAAGTTGTCCAGACTTAATTAAATGGCCATGGCCATTAAATGGAATTAAATCGCCATGTCGCCTTGTCCACCAACAAGGCTTCCAAAAGTGTCCATAATGAACAGCAAACAGGATTATGGGAAGTGATGCAGCTTTTCAGTACAGTTTTCCTTCGTACATCATAGGGTTACACTCTAAAACTATTATACTATCGAGTGAAAATTATTTATGTAGATTAGTTAAACTGATATCATTCTGTTCAAGAGAGACGGCACATAGGAGATTGATTGACAATGATCTCAGCCAATCGGGATGCAGAACACAACGTGCTTTGAAAAAAAAAACGTGTATTTTCTTGAGTACAACTATGGCTGACTGTGCTGGATTTCCTACGTGCTCCACGGTGGTATAATGGTCGTGCGCAGCCCATAGACGTAAAAGTATGCTTCAAGCCCCGCTCAAGGACTAGGTTTTTTTTTTTTTTGGCAACAATCACAACTGCTTATTATTTAGGTTTTGAGAGTTAAAAGAAATACATTTTTATAGCAACATATTTCAAGCAGTTGTGTTGTTTCCTTTCCAGACTTTGCTGGAAGTTCTGTGGGGATTCGTGCGTACGAGCGTGCGTGTGGTGCGGCGCCGCCCTGCTCTAGGGGGTGGTGGTGTGTGTGTGTGTGTGTGGGGGGGTGGGGGGTGGGGGTGGGGTGGGGGTCGCAAAAATCATTTTTCGTTTCGGGCGCAATGCAGCTCAGGGCTGTTTAGAGCCACAACATGATTACTTGCTCATCTTAGGGGTATGCGTCTCATAATTCCCAGCATGCACTGCGGGAAAAAAAAAACGTTTTTGTGAAAAAAAAAACCCTTTCAGGTCATTTTTTTGGCTCCTACGCGATTTTTTTATAAGCATCACATTGTACGTAATTCAAATCTGTCAAAAGCTCAATAGTTCAAAACCTCTTGTGTGTAAGTGTTGGTGTACGAGGTGTTTATAACTCATCGGACGTACTGCGCACTCATGGTTGGACCGACGCTAGTATACCTGCCGTTGCGGCAGTGACTTGTTACATACGCCAATCTGAATGTGAGGCTGCCAGACTCTGCGTACCGCTTGAAGCGCTCTAGAGCGCTAGGACCGTGCCGTACGCCTGGCAGCTATGAATGACCGAGTGAATGGTGTGAGTGAGTGAGGATTCGCGTACGTTCACCCACTGCTAAACAGAGCCCAACTCAATTTTTCAAATCTTAGCTCCAATGGAACTATAATACATCATAGAATAACAAATCCTTTTACAATACAAGCTTCAATTATCCAGAGTGCCTGCAAGACAACAAATATTCCCCATACAAACTCACTTGTTTGGCTGCACTACCTTTGTTCCAACTCATTCTGAAGGAATGGTTGTCAATTTCAAATAAAAACACCCTTTAAATAAAATAAGGTCAACAACAAATGGAAACAGAAAATGAGCTCAAACTCATCCAGTTTTAAAGATGCAATCAAGAAAAAAATATATATTTTTAGAAATCTAAACCTAGACAAACATCATTTGACTTAACCAGAAAAATATACCAGGATGAGGGGATTCATCTTTTTCCAGTGACACTTATGTGCTGTATTGTTATTCTGAATGAGGAGAATTTGAAGTCATTCCTATTTCACTTTGCAGATGGATTTTTTTTCTAGCCTTGGAGGGCCTGAGACACCTCACAGGGGAGAAAAAAAACCTCTTTCAGTTTTAGGAGAACAGGTTTGTCATGGAATTAAGTTGCATAACAACATTCATCAGTTCAGGTTGTATAAAAACAAATATGTTTGCAGGAAACCATGTATTAGTTAGTTCAAACTGTAGCTATAATGTGATGAGAGGAAGAGTTTCAACTTGAATAATTTCATCATTTAATTCAAACTTCTTCCTAAAGCTCAGCCCACTGTTGTTTTTCCACATCAAAAAATGCTATACTATAGTAAGAGAATATTTCTTCAAACATTCTAGCACACTGTATGCTCACGTCTGTAAAATTCCAAGTGTTTCCACACATTGGACTGTGATGGACTGGTTGGATTGTAGGAATTGAAACTGATTTATGGATTAAGCCACTAAATTGTTGCACCTCTATGTCTTATAGTAATGAGTGTTTTCTACATCAGATATTTTTCAATTGATCATTCATCTGAGTTTTAGGTGAAATGAATGACTTTTGGCAGTTTCACTGTAGTGTTATGAAGTTTTTCTAGTTTGATGATGGCAGGGCAGACTTTGTGCTGTCTGAAGAGGACAAGCTTGACAAACACAAACCTGACAGCTTTCATGAAGGAGAACAGCCTGGAGCTGATTGTCTCGTTCAACCAAGTGGTAAATGGACATGATTATTAAAAAAAACAAGATAATTGATCTGAGTGTGTTTTCAGACATCAGACAAGATCTTCACCTCTGGTGTATGGCTGCACTGCCTTTTGTTCATCAACTCCACTGTACAGAGTCAGATGAGCTGCTGGAGGAGCACAAGGCTGTCTCCAGAGAGTTTAAAGGAAAGGTCGGAGCCTGGAGTGTGCGAATGCCTTAAGGTGCAAACTTGACAGTTTTTTGAGAATGCTTTATCTGCTCTGAGAATTTTCTTGAAAGCTCGGCCTCTTTTTCTTGTGTAACGCCGGTGCCGTACATCCTGATGGACATAATCACAGCCGTGTCACACGTGCTGAAAGACTTCGGCTTATCAGAGATGCTCTAATATTAGCTTTTTTAAGTGTTGTTTTCCAGAACATAGTTTCTGCAGTTCATTAGAAATTCACCACTCAGTTGTGAGCGGCATCGCTGGTGTGGAGTAAGTTGCCCCCACTTCCCCACCTCATTGCTGAGAGCTCTTTGTTTACGCACCCTCTCACTAGCCTTCAGTCCATCACACCCCCAACCTAATAATACCGGTGCAACAAAAATGGCGAGCAATATTAGCCGCACAGTTTTGAGCCAAATGTCGGCTCAGACGACAAAAACCAAAACATACATGGATCTATTTGTCTGCAAGTGGATGCATCAGAGTGGAGTGAAGCAGGAAGCTTGTGCCCCACCCAGCGTATTTTCAACATCACAAATAAGCTTTTTTTCCAACAGTATTTTTTTCTCTCCTCTTGATTCACATTGATTTTCATAAAAAAAATACTCAGAAATGACATTTTTATTTAATTTTTCTCAAAAAATGACCATCATCAAAAAAAAGTCACACGAATATGTTAAAAACAGCAAAAACTGTGGAGAGAAATGAGTATCAGTCCGATTTGTGCGTGCGTAATTTTGATTTGTGCATTACTTTGGATTTGTGCGTAACTTTGGATTTGTGTGTAATTTTGATTTGTGCCTAACTTTGGATTTGTGCGTGCATAATTTTTTATTTGTAACTCATAAAATACATTTTGTGCATGAGTACGAAAATTACAAAATAAAAAAAAAAACCTAAATACAATGTACACATGCACAACTTAAAATTCTGACAGCTTGAAACTAACTGCACATGCAAATCTTTAAAAATTATGCACAAATCGCTTGTTACGCACACACAAAATGGCATTTACACACAAATCTGATTTGAGACTCTTTTCAAGAAGAGAGTTTGAGACTTCTTTTGAAGAGAGTTTTTGGGTAAACCAGAGAACAGGGCATTACAAGATGAGACCTTCTGTTTACTGAAAATAAACTCATGCATCAGCACCTCTGTGCTGCCAAGAGAGTCTGGCAATATTTTAAGAGGAACAAATCCTGTCTTAATGACATTTTTAACATGTGGGATCAAATTCAGCTCAGAGTCAAAAAGTACGCCGAAGTTTCTCATGCAGTGAGAGGGTTTAAAATGATTGAGTTTGAGTTAAATCCTCTTTCGCTTGTCTTCAGGGCCAACGATTAAAACTTTTGTTTTTTCCTGGTTGAGCTGTAATACGTTTTCTGCCATCCAGAAATAGCAAGGGACCACTGTTTCTAATGGACAGCATTGTAAGGATTCTGATATCAAAGTTAAACTTGTATTTACATTACATGTAAACATCGACTGTATCAGAGAACTGGAGTGAGTGAGTGTGATGTCATCCACAGGAAATGGTTTACAATTGGTTCCAACCAAATGAAGTCAGTTTAATCGCCATATTTTCTCGATATGGACGCCGCCATGTTGGAACCAAACATCGTCAGCGAGCAGTGATTGGTCTCCTCCTCGAGTGGCCAATCAGGAGTGAGCTTGTAGGAAAGTCACAGCCCTACCACTTGGTAGCAGATTGCACAAATCTGTCAAACATTTTAAATGATGAACAGGGAGGACAGCAGGCTCCACCTACTTTTATAGAGGCATCTGATTGGTCCGTGTCTAACTTGAATATTTTGAACTACAGAAAAAAAATATTATGAAAAAAGAGGATTATCAAGAACATGTTTAAAAAAGGTATCAGAGCAAGAATGGTTATTCTGACATGAGTAAATGATTCACATACACGCTATGTAAGCAAAGGTCTGAAGCATTATTAAAAGCCACAGAGCATCCTGACCATTATCCTTCCTATTATGCAGTGTGCAGAAGATGAAGCCACGTTTGGTTTGTGGTATTATTTTACAGTTTGAATCTTCAGACAGGCCAAGTGGGCATTCTGTTTCCCCAGTCATGCTTAAAGGTCCAGTGTTCTGTAATGGAAACATTGTTAGACAGAAAATCAGCTTTTGAAACACATCAAACATTTAGCATCTGACTGTTGTAAGAAAACTGTCTAAATCCTGTTTTTCCTGCTGAAGTTATTTTTAATATAACTCATCATTGAAAGGTTTATTTAATTAACTGATGCCTATGGTGGTCTCAGTTCGTACTTTTACCTTCATCTTTTCCTTTTTGGCAGCATGTCATGGTCCAAAGAGGTTCGTTTGTTTCAGGAATGGATGTCTCTGAACACAGCGTCACACTTTCTCTCAACCCTGACATGTCTCTTAAGAGTTTTCTTGGAGTTTCTGAACTCTGACCTGCATGTCTTCCATATCATTAGAGGCGGGACTGTTTAAAGTAGGGATGTCAACGTTAACGCACGCGATTCATTTACAAAAAGTAACACATAAATATATATTAACGCTGAATAATTACACTCCACTTTTTCATTCTGCATGCACACTTCGTTGGGCAGAATCTCACTTAAAACATGGTCACTTACAAAAGAAATAAATATTCAATCAATTTTTAGTACTTTAGTCTTGTTATTTATTAGGTTCAGATTGCTTTTTTCACAAAAGGCAGACTATTTGATACTTAATGCAGTCCGTTATCACCGTAACAAGTTATTATCTCGGCAGACCTTAATGGGCCGGCAGACCTCGACTGCAGCGGCAAAGGAAAGTGATATAAATGCTGATCATCACGATAGGTTCAATAAAACATCAGTTCAGATAGAAAGATCACCTCTTACCGCTTGTTTTTGGTCAGAAGATGAACCAAAAAGTTTGCACATAATGAACACTGTGACCGGAACTTCTTCCAGAACACCCAGCAGCCAATCAGAATAGAGTATTCACCCAGATTATTTAGAGCGCAGAAACACAATGTTTTTTTCTTATTGATGTAAATCAGCATCTTTGTTTTCTGGGAGTAATACTGCAGACATTAAAGTTTTTACAGTTCTGCTGATCTTACTGTTGAAGTGTTTTGTGCACACATTAAACTTTTGAGTTAACACTTTTTACATTTGAGCATTTCAGACAATAAAAATAAAGGGAAACATTTTCTCTCTGGCCTTTTTGATTGAAACTGCATATTGTTGAATAAAATTTAACTCGTAAAATATAGTAAAACAATCCCAAAACAACACAACCAAAAGTGAGATTGATCCGATTAATTTTTTTAAGCGATTTCTTTATTCAGAACATGAATCAGGAGTAGACAAAAAATTGACGTTTGAAACTTGTAAGTGTGACAAACAATTTACTACGGTAAACCACAAGCTCTCTGCTCCTTTACTTACTTTAAGCAGAGGAACATGAAGACCTTCCTGAGGGACCGTCCGGAATGAAGGTCAGAAACTATTTCTTTGTCCACAAAAAGACATTTGAACAGATTCTTCCAGATTCTTCATCATCTTTTGAAGGATGCTGCAGCTGTGTTGGGTGGCCAGTTTGACCAGAATAACAACACACCTAGTGGTTACTTGCTGAACAGACCTGGCTCCAGTTAATTTTGATTTTAAATGTAACCATCAGGAGGTTTCAGGGTTGAAAATGTGCAAATACATGGGTTTTCTGGGTGACTCACTAATTAAAGGTCCCCCTTCAACAATAGTTATGTCAGGGTTCAACCGTCCATTCCCTCCTCTGACCACCAGAGGAAGACCTCGCCTGAGTATTGTCTCTGGCACTCTCCTCAGTACAGCTCCCATCATGCACTGCCCTCTGTTCCTGTCATCACCAACTGTTCAGCATCATCATCACTGCTGTGTATATATCCTCTCTGGACTCAGCTCCATGTAAAGTCTTGATTTGTACTCCTTGTAGTGAGTCAGTATGAGCATTAGTCTTCCTTGTTGCCTCTCTGTGTGGGACCCTTGCCTTTTTATCGCATTCCTGCCTCGCTCCTTGTTTTTGATCCTTTTGCCTGTTCCCTGACTACAAACTGCCTTGCCCTGGTCTGTTTTTCTCACCACTGAATTTGTTTGCAAATGGATCCAAATGCCTCAGCCTCTTTGTCACAAGCTACCCAGGAACCAAAGTCAGAAGAACTTCCTACAATAAATGATCAGTTATCAAAATAAAAATGTCTTCAGGATATTTAGCGTGTTAGTCATCATGCATGAATATTCAAATGAGCTCAGTTATGCATCAGAATGTAAAGAAGAAGTTCCGCAAATAAATGAACTGTTGCAGAGAAAACGTTGCAGCCGTATGTGGATGGAGTTTTCTGCTTCACAGTGAAACTCTTCTGCTCTCAAAGTCTGGAAGATAGAGATGGCAGCTCTGCTGTCGCCCCGTCAGACATGTAACCAGCACTTTGAGGTGACTTCCCCTGTGTGAACATCAGTGTGTGTGCTGCCTTGGGTTTTAATTAGCTTCTGGATCGCATTAATAGATTCTAAACACTACAAGCAAACTGAACAAACCTCAGCAGCAAACTGCCAAGCGCTGGTGTTTTCAGAGAGCTGGCATGAGTCCCCAGACTGCTGCTCCAAATAAGCCTGTTCTGTCTCAACTTGCCTTATTAAATCAGCTTAAAAATAGACTGTCATCTCTGATCCAAAACACTCAGCATGCTGCAGCGCTTAGGTGTGAGTGTGGTGCGTTGGGGGCCGACGGAAACCAAGGTGTCTTAGCAGAAACGAGCTGAAGCCCAGCTGAGGGCCTGTCAGGGGTTCTCTGGATTGTAGAAAATATTATTAAAACATTTGGATTGCCTCTGCCACTGGCTACACACACCATACAATGGTTTTTAACTTCAGACAAATCTCAGAGGAGGTTTGGTGCTTTGCTCAAAGGCGCTTGAGCTCAAGCATCATTGTGTTTGGAATAAATCAAGAATCCAAACAGCTGAAGGTCTTCTGGGCAGATCCATCTGAGAAGAGCGGTCCAACAAAACACATCCATCTTCTTAAAACCATTCTACCTCCAAAATCCTCAACCTGATCTTCTCTTTCCTGTTGGATCCAAACTCAAGTGTCAAAACATTGTAAGGAGTTTGTGGTGATGATTCGAGTTATGGTTACTGACCATAGACAGTATATCGAGAGAACTGGACTGATTCTCCCCTCGCATTCCAAACAGGAAGTACCTGCTTCAGTTCCGCTGTGTCTGGATGACGGCCGCTTCCGCGGTCTTCCCGTCTCTCTCTGACCGTGTTTGAATCAGACTGTGGCCCAACTGTAGCGGGAAGGGTTCGGGAAACCCTGCTTGCTGACACAGATGTGGTGAGCTCACTCAATTCACGCTGCAGATCCTTAATTCGTGTCTAAACCATTGACTTTACATTGAAATTGGCCGCCTCCACTGTGCGAATCACTTTCGGTGTGGGAGCACCTTTAGTCTGTGCTCAGAGGTTGTTTTCTGATGAAAACCTACTGCTCTGTAGAAACTCTGTCCTAGAAAACAGCAAATTTTTTTGGTTTTTTTTTTTTGGCTAAAAATGACATAATCATCATTAAAAAACCACTGATCAGGATGGGACTTTAAACAGTCCTAAACAGGTTGCTTGGATGTAATGAAATAAAAAGAAGAACATGATTCATCTCCTTCTCATTCCTCTCCTATCCAGTTGGATTTTTTGGATTTCCAATGATGTTGAGGGTGTGAAGTCCTCCATCAGAGATTTGGTCAGAACTTTTTTGAGAGCTTCTTGTCCTAGCCCAGGGCTGAAATATTTCAAAACCAGGTGAGAACCAACGAGGAGCAAACTTCAGGCTGGTGGAGACTTTGAGGTCTCTAAATGATGTCAAATATAGGCTGTGAGAGAAGGAAAGATGAGACAGCAACCTGAGGGCTTCTCTCAGAGAAAAATACCCAACAGACGTTTATGGTTCTATAAAAGCAGGATTTACCTCTCTGGGGAGTTACAGTGACTATAAAGTTTTGTCAACAATTGCAAAGTAAAAGGTTGTGTTGAAGGGATCTCACAAGAAAGGTCCAGTTAGGTATATTTATGTTCCCGCTTGGCCTTGATAAGTTTAAAAGCTGTAAAAACAGAATCCTTCAGGCGGATTGTAAACATAGATAGCTCAGTTATGTCCTTGGTGCAAGAAAGAGATGATTTTTTTCCACACAAAAATTTAAAGAAACTGAGCAATGTGGCCTTTTTCTAAGCACGTTTTCCATATTAAACTCCTGAGTTCAGGTAATGCCTCCAGTGCTCAGGACATTTCTATTGGGATGTTAGAGTTGTCTTCTGTGGTGATGCAGGCTTTCTCACCCCCACCTGTAGCCCTGAGCGGGGGGCTGGTAAATGAACTGAGCTTACTTTGCAGGTTCATGGAGTCCCTCTTCAGGAAAGAGTATGAGTGATGTTAAGCCGTAGTAACAACTGCACTTACAGGTGGATATGGGCCGTCTGCGGGTGAAAGATGTACATGTCCAGTTTCACCTTTGCTGCTGACTCTGCCTCTGCAGAGCTGATTTGAGCCTTCTCCCTCCACCAGTTACTAGGCTGGGAGGGGGGTTTAAAAGCTCCCAGAAACCCCTGCTCAGATGGTGGCGGAATCTCTTGGGGGAAATCAATTTCTTCTGCCTATCCTGGCTCTCTGCCTTCGTGTAGAAGCCTATTATAGTCTGTTTTTCTTTTTTTTTTTGTTCTCGTGGATTTCCATTCTGTAGTTTTATCTGTCCTCCATTAGTGGTTTACTTCTTGTTTGGTTTCCTTTTTTCTTTGCTGTTATTTGATAGTTTTTATTTGTTGTATTTTGTGGTTGTATTTCTCTAATTATTTTTACCACTGAAAAGTCTGACCACTAATTGCCACACTTAGTTTCATCCCAGTCATTTGAATTTTATAGTTTTGTGTTCCTCTTTCTACTGACCACCCAAATAAAAGACTGTAAAGCCATTCGAAACCTCCTGGTTTCAACATTTCTCCGGATCTGAGACATAACAACCATCATGAAATTCATTGTTAGTCAGTTACAAATAAGCACTAGTTATCATA
The DNA here is from genome assembly GCA_036245035.1 of Adrianichthys oophorus. Lineage (NCBI taxonomy): Eukaryota > Metazoa > Chordata > Actinopteri > Beloniformes > Adrianichthyidae > Adrianichthys > Adrianichthys oophorus. The sequence continues at coordinate 2,463,865 of BSAI01000072.1, read as the reverse complement.
CAAACTTTCTTCTGTTTGTGGCTCAGTGAGGTCCCACTTTTTGTGGGAATATGCATCTACAACCCTCATTTCATGACATCTTTTAAAGGTTTTAAAGGTAGGAGTTGTTGAAGACCATGAGGCAGGAGGATGTCTCCTGAGACCGGGCCAGAACAAGAAAAGAAGAAATACTGTACTCATAGATGCTGAGTCACTGATCCAACTGAGGTTTTACCACCAACGGTCGTGTTTGTGTGTTGTGGGAATTCAGACTCACTCCCCATCTCACCAAATCAATCCAACCTAGAAGTTTTAAGTGAAAATAGAGATAAATGCATCAAAAAATAAATTTCTGAGGCAGAATTTTTTTTTTTTTCTCCGTCATATTCCTAAAGAAAATGAATAATAAGTCTCTGAACAATGGGCTGGCAGGCTCTGTGTGCCCCAGCTGTAATTAAAATCCTGTTGTGACCCTCTGAGGTTGATTGCTGCACCCTCTCAGAAATTACAGAGCTTCCTAAAAACAATAATTCTTTTGTTGTCATTTAAATGATGATGTTTAAAATTCTCCCGTAGACAGATGTTTGCAATTCTCAGCGCTGACATTTAAACCCAAGCATGTGCAGCATATTTTTCTTCATTCAAGATCCAAAGTTCATCTCATCATGTAAATTTTATTCAACCAAATATTCTTAGCCTAAGCAAATGCAGTCTTTCACTGGAGGAGGAAGTCATTTTCATAAAAAACGACGTGGTTTGTTAAAGGCTGGAAAAAGATTTTACCTAAATTTTCCAGCAAAACGGACTTAATGAAGCCAGAGACAAGAAGTGCCTTAAATTTAACTGAACACACTAGGGTTTGTGGTTACAGAAGTACAGGCTTTATTTGTGGCGAAGGTGCTCCACTTATTAAAAAAAGCCCAGAGGAGATGCAGGTGCAGCCGCAGTGAATTAGATTCTGAGCTGAGTCATGCAGGCCTTGGCGCTTGATGAGAATCCTCTCACAGCACACTAGAAGGCAAAATTGGTGAATGAGACAAGTGGTGCATTTCTGTGTTCATTGACATCAGTTTGTTAAAGTAAATGTGACAAGAGCAAAAGCTGAAGTTGAAATAGAATCTGAGCTAAAGGGGAGAAGGTTCGTTTAATCACTATGCTGCATAGATCATTCTGTTATATGGATATTTACGCTCACCGGCCACTTTATTAGGAGCATCTTGCTGGTACCAGGTTGGACCCCTTTTGCTTTCAGAACTGCCTTAATTCTTGGTGTAATAGATTCATCAAGATACTGAAACAGTTTGGTCCATACTGACATGACAGCATCACACAGTTGCTGCAAATTTGTCGACTGCACATCTATGATGCCAATCTCCCATTCCACCACATCCCAAAGGTTTTCTGTCTGCAATCAAACAAATCCACAGTTGTTCAGTTGATGCTCTCATTAAGTTTAGCCATTTTAAAAAGAAAAAAAATCACAAAAAGATCAATGTCGAGGACACAGATGAGAGAAGGCTGTTAAGGACAGGGAAAAGTATCAGAATCATCCTCAACGCCAACCATGTTGATGCGGTGAGAACTTGTTGGAGTGAACTGGAACTGTTGGGCAAAGTAATAAGTCCAAGTCCTCATTAAAAACGAGATTTGATTCTCAACTGACTTACCCGGTGAAATAAATACATAAAACTAAACCTATACTGGTCAAATGTCACAGGTCAACCAGCTTTATGTACAAGTTCATTCACGTTTTTTTATCTTGACTGCTGCACAGATAAGTTTTTCACAATTAAATCTTTCAATCCCACTTTCAAGATCTCTCCTTATTGAAATGGTGCAAAGAAGAAATCTGGTTTTTACTGTAGTTGGGAAACGATATTTTGATGTGACTGCTCCTCTCTATGACCCTCTGTGGACCCGGACTTCCCAAAAACCTGCAGCACTCGTACAGGTCAACCCCTACACAGGTGCATGTGACAAAGACTTCAACCAGCATCTATCCCTGAGGTCTCTGCTAATGTGTGCGGACTCCAGTTAGTGGTTAAAACATTTTGCAGTGAGCTTCTGCAATTATTGTGTGCATTAGCTTTTCCTGTTTGTGCAGATTTATGCTTTTGTGAAGGACAATGGTGGAGGAGATCTCCAAGCTTCATCCCTGAATGTTAATATGTTGATTTTCCTGTTGGTTTACAGCAGCTCAGACTCATTTTGAGCAGAGTGAGTGTGTTTGCTCCTCTACGTTGTCCTCTCATGTGACCAATTACAGAGCTGTCAGGACATCACTTTCAACAGTGTTATGCATCTGTCATCTACAAGCCATGTCACTTCCATCCTTGGGGAAGCCATGAAATGACTCACCTCTCCTTTCTCTCAGGGTTGATCAGTGCTGCTTTTCTCCTTTAACAATGACTGCTTTGACATAAAAAAAATAAATAAAAACAACCCAGAATTTTACCGGGAAAGTAAAACATCATAAAAGGTTTTCATTTTTCATGTTCTGGACTTTTTTGATGACCAACCTTGTATTTTATTGGACACACCCAGGATAACAAGTGTTTTATCCTTGATCTGAAGGAAAACTTGTTGGTCAGAAGAAGAATCATCTTTAGGAAGTATTTCCAAGAACACTTAAAAAACAAAATTGCTGTTTTGTATTAAGGACAAAAAAATCCTGGGTGTCGCTGTGCCTTTTTCTATCTCTATCTATTTTGGGGCAAGGTCGGGGCCTCCTGATGCCCGGCGGGGGTGGGGGGTGTCGGTTGGTCAGGGGGTCTAGTTTGACGGTTGGTGGGGCGAGCAGGGGGCCACATGGTCTCCCAGGCTTGGGCGGGGGGGCATGTGGATAGCGCATCTGAGTGGGGTCTGGCTTGTCTGGGTGGGGTGGGGGTGGGGGTGAATCTGGGATACTCTTGCTTGTGCTGGGGGGCTGGCGTGGGGCCCTGCAGCTGGGGGGTCTGCCGGCACCAGATGGGCTGCCCATCTGCACCTGGGGGCTGAGATCACTCGTTTTAAGGCCCTGGTGTGGGGTTGGTCAACCCTCTTGGGGCTCGTGGTTGCTGTTCTGGGCAAAGCTGACCATGGCAGCAGGGTCTGGGGAGGATGGGCTGGTGGGCCGAGGGGATTTTTGTGGGAGGGGGGGTGCCCACTATTGGTACAGGACTTTGGAGGTTTGGCTTATTGCGACCTTGGCCCGATGCTGCGGGGGGGCGGACTGTTGTTTCACCAATCAGGGGTCAATTTGGCAACTGTCCCTAACCTTTCTTCCTCATACGACCACTTATTAGGGTGAAAGGGGTGGGGGACGACCCCCCTCCTGTTGTTGCCACATGGATTTGCCCCCCTCTCTTGATTTTAAGTGCACTTTAGACAAGTAAGACCCTTGGTGTGGGGGTGCTTGGACATCACTGCCAGCAAGCAGGAGATGTTCTCTCAGTGCCCTACTCACCAATTTTAATGGCACCCTTTATTATACACACCCTTCACGTCTCAACAAATACACCCCAACACTCACACACACATACATTACACAAGGAAGGTGGGACCTCTGATCTTCTGTCCCCTACCCCATCACTGGCGGAGGGGACAAGGCCCTCAGCAACAGTGGCTGTGTCTCTTGGATGGTCTCCTGTGCCAAGTGGTCCTCTCCCCATGTGGGAAGAAGGATCTTTTAGTTCTCTGGCAAGACCATGAGCTGGGGGATCACATCCCATCTGAGTCTGTGGGTGTCCGTTTTTCTATGGTATGGGTTCTGGTCCTTGCTCTCGGGTGCTGGGCCTCTCCAAAATTCCAACATTGGGTGAACCTGGTTGGGGTATGTTTACAACACTCTCCGGGGACCCCCACTTCTCTTGGTTGTCCCTCTCCTGCCGTGCTCTTCTGGATCTCCTGCGGAGTGGGTGGGTAGTTGCCTGGAGCTTGGGGGCAAAGTTTCATTTGGGGGCCCCTGGCTCGTACCTGGGGCTTGGGTATGCTCGAAACTCCTGGGTGGTGGTGCACGGCTTGTCTGGGGCGGGGGGCTCTCGGGGGTGGGCCCCAAGTTGGGCCCCCTGGGAGGGCTGCTCTTCTGCTGGGCTAAGACTTGCACTCTCTGTGCTCCTGTGCCTCAGTGCTTCCAGGAGTTGGGGGCGCCATGTGGTGGTCCTGCGGGCCCTGGTCTGGGTGCTTGGCCGGATTGCCCAGCAGGCGGATCTCCTCCATCAACCCTACAGTATTGGTGTGGGGGGTCCTGGCCGCCGCCGCTGCCTTGGCACAGGTCTTAGTGTGGGGATGGCCGGAAAGTCTCGGTACCCTTTATTACACACACCCTTCACGTCTCAACACATACACCCCAACACTCACACACACACATACATTACACAAGGAAGGTGGGACCTCTGATCTTCTGTTCCCTACCTTTTTTCTTTTTTTACATTCCATCATCCACCTCAGCTTAATATAAACACTAACTTTAACACAGGTGTCAGCTCACCTTTGCACTGACGTATGTGTGACAGAATGAAATGCTTTAGGGTTAGCGCTTTACATGTGTTGGTTTGAATGCGTGTGTGAACTGTAGTTGTGTTGTTGTACAAAAGACTCAGAGTATGTTAGAAATAAGTTTCCTTTAAGTTTCGATTCTGTTTGGAGCTGGACGCATGCTCAGTCAGGGAGTGATGACGTCATTGTGTTGCTGCACTGCTTTCTGTCTGTGTGCTTTGCTCCGTGCGTGTGAGGGTGTCGCTACACTGGAGAAAGGAGAAAGTTTATGCTGGTTGTGAAGTGTGCGTTGAAAAACCAAGTAAGTTTCTGTTAATGTATGGTTATACTGTCTGTTTAGTTAATAGGAATGTGCAGCTAAATGAGCACGAAGCACACGTGAGAGCGCACGTGGGCACGCACGAGTTCTGTTATATTTTCCATGTAGTTTGAGTTACAATTGAGTTTGTATTTGTTTTTATTTACCAGAAACCACACACACATGCACGCATAAACGCCCAGACGCAACCAAAGCTGTACAAGAGCAAGAAATGTAAGCTGAAGTGTGGATTACAGTTATTGCAGCCAACCTCCGGCCTCTGTCCCTTCTTTTCACCATTTCAACACCAACTAACTCGAGCAACCTCATCCAGGCCTTGAAGTAGTGCTTTGGCCGGCACTCCTGGGTTGAGAGTGGTGGCAACCCCGAAACAGCTTAGTAAAATCTAAATCTCACCTACAGTTGTGTATATGTTGACAAGTTTTTTTTTTTGCTGTCATGTTTGCTCTTTGAACCTGAATGATTTGACTGGTTTTCTGTTGAAAATACCAGGTGTCACTGTGAGCAAAGTATTAAAAATTCAGATTGTGAAAGGATGTCTCTTTAGGACTCCAGCTCTCTGACAATCCCTGCACACACAAGCAGGATGTTTGGAGGAAAGTCCAATCCATTTTTGTCTCTGCAGTTGTTGTTAATAATGGAGCTACAAATGATTGCATGCGTTTTGCTGAGTTGGCTCCAAAGTCCCGGCTTTCTACACACTAACTCAGTGTAATGGGTCACGCCTGATAAAGCCGTGCTGTTAAAGCACAGCTTTTCCTGCTGCGATGGCGATAAAACGCCTGCAGTTAAAAAGGTACAATTTTCCTGGACATCATTTCACATGTGGATTATTATTTTCAGAAGGCAAGAACTGAATCCAAATGAGCTGAGATGATTGTGTTTGTGGTTACAACAGCTGAGCTCACAGGTGCTGCTTTTTTGTTTGGTGCAAAGTTGAGATCAAACTTTGAACTGAAAAAGATTAGTTTATGTTTGAAATGTGATATTTTTTAAATAAAAAAAGCTTGAAGCTAACTGAAGCTCTTTTAATGATGCAGGAGCATCATAGACTACAGGAAAGTGTGACGTTGGGAAACAACCTTTGTTGCACATTTGGGTTCATGTGGAAAATAGGTTCAGTCACTCTGGGTTTCTTAATTTTTTCTTTTCTGTGGCCATCCAGCCAGTCATATTCTTTGAACGTTGGATGTGGGGGCCAGCAGGCTCCGTCTACTTTTATTGAGGCATCTGATTGGTCAGTTTATAACTTGAATAACTTGAGCTACAGAAAAAATTATCATAAAAAATGAGACTTGTCAAGAACATGTTAAAGACATCAGAGAATGTTTATTCTGACCAATAGAATGACTGACTCATAGCTGTTTATTTCTCTATAAGAGTCTCTAAGATTCTGGCTTCTTGGAGCCAGCAGGTACTTCCTGTTTGGAACGCCAGGGGGAGGGGCTACTTAGTCTTGATCTATGTTGACAGGAATAAAGACAATTTATCTCTGTCGTAGAACTGCAGATGAAGATCCAATGCTCTTCCTGCAGCACAAAGACCTTCAGAGGGCAGAAGGATGGTCTGAGAGCAGAATGGATCCCTCTATCACCCTATCACCACTGGAGAAAGTCTAGGCAGAGCTCCAGTAAAAACTTAGCCTTCCAATGGTCAAATTTAGGAAGAGTCAGATCCACAAAACCAGTTTTACAAGAACTGCAACGTCTAATAACGACCTGAATTTATGTTTTTGCAGTAATGACGTGATAATACCAGATGATTCTTTAAATATGACCATTGAATAAAGAAACTAAACTGCTCAAATCCTAATTAAAGGTTCAGGCTCACAGACAAAGGTGTGCATTAAAAAAGAACCATTATTGTAGAGAACAGAGGTTCTTTAGTTGATTTCATGAAGAAGCAAGGCCCCTGGAGTGATGGAGGATTATTTCTTTCAAAGGTTTTTTTTTGGTGGGGGTAGGGGGTTCCAATCCCAACTTGCTTTCATTCAGGAAGAATCTGTAAAGTGAAGATGAAGTAAAGTGTCAGTGATATTTAGCTTTTCTTTATTCTTTGATGAGAAGGTTGATCTTTCACTGTAACGATTTTATCTTTGTGTAACAGAGTAAATCTGTGTGTGTGTGTTGTGTGTGGGGGGTATTTCCTTTAAAAAATACCCTCTTTAATGACTCTAGACAGTTTCTAAAGCCTTTCTGGGCTGTTTGCAGCCATTGGGTGTTACATGAACCTCCTCTTTGATGAGTGATTCTTTGAAAAGTCTTCTTGATGCTGTCTTCAGGGCAGATATAATTGTGTGGGTGGTGAGAGCTCATTAATACAAGAAAATTTAACTCCATAAATTGTTAGATAACTTAAGAATGATGCTGATGATTGAGTGTGTGTTCAGCTGATGCCTTATGTGATCAAGAAAGTCAGAGCACTGGCAGCAATCCTGGAGATAACATTAGGAGTCCTGTAGAAGCAGAGACATGTTTGTTAGTCTGAACAGAGTTTTACAGAAAACTCTGGCTGAATGTTTTATCTCATGTAAACAATGACCTTAATGTATAATTAAGTGTTTTTGTGAAACAAAGGTTTGTTCTTCTTTTCACCAGAGCATCCTCAGACATGTGACCATTTTAGTCATAACATAAATCATGAAGATCTGCACAAGCTGTGCTGAACGATACATACATCATTGTTATTCGACATATTCACTGCAACCAAGATGGTTCTATTGTGTTGGTCTTAACCAATGACAGGATTCACCACAAAACTTTTCAACCAGGAAAGTTTGCTTGAAAAAAAGGTTTAAATGGGTCAAATTTGACCTGCAAAGTGTATGAGAGTAAACAGTAAATCTTTCTTTATCAAGAAAATCACTTTCTAGAAAAGAAACACAAGAATCCCTTTTTTAACATCTATTGATCACCTGTGTAAAACATTATTATAGAATTAGAACACTCAGGCCTTATTTAAATCTGGATTTAAATGGGTTGTGTTAATCATAAATAATACATTTTGTTTTCAGTTTCAGTTTGTTTTGAACATTAGAAGCAAGAATTAAATAATGTACTGCCTCCTTCCAACTCACTCACTTTTAGTACAACTAGGGCAGAACAACAAAAAACAAAACAACATAAACAAGAGAAGAATTATACATTATACATACATACATATATACACACACACACACACGGCCATATTTATGTTTACATACACACACAAACATACAGTTAACCATTTGCTAAAATAATTTAAGTCTATTTTTTCCTCATTAATGAACACAGAGCACCCCATATTGATAAAAAACAGAATTTTTGACATTTTGGCAGATTTGTTTCAAGAAAAGCTGAAATATCACATGGTCCTAAGTATTTAGACCCTTTGCTGTGACACTCATATATTTAACTCGGGTGCTGTCCATTTCTTCTGACCATCCTTGAGATGGTTCTACACCTTCATTTGAGTCCAACTGTGTTTGATTCTACTGATTGGACTTGATTAGGAAAGACACACACCTGTCTATAGAAGACCTTACATCTCACAGTGCATGTCAGAGCAAATGAGAATCATGAGGTCAAAGGAACTGCCTGAAGAGCTCGGAGACAGAATTGTAGCAAGACACAGATCTGGCCAAGGTTACAAAAAAGTATCTGCTGCACTTAAGGTTCCTAAGAGCACAGTGGCCTCCATAATCCTTAAATGGAAGATGTTCTGGACGACCACAACCCTTCCTAGAGCTGACTGTCCGGCCAAATTGACCTATCGGGGGAGAAGAGCCTTGGTGAGAGAGGTAAAGAAGAATCCAAAGATCACTGTGGCTGAGCTCCAGAGATGCAGTCGGGAGTTGAGAGAAAGTTGTAGAAAGTCAACAATCACTGCAGACCAGTCGGGGCTTTATGGCAAAGTGGCCTGATGGAAGTCTCTCCACAGTGCAAGACACATGAAAGCCTGAATGGAGTTTGCTACAAACACCTGAAGGACTCCAAGATGGTGAGAAATAAGATTCTCTGGTCTGATGAGAACAAGATAGAACTTTTTGGCCTTAATTATAAGCGGTATGAGTGGAGAAAACCAGGCACAGCTCATCACCTGTCCAATACAGTCCCAACAGTGAAGCATGGTGGTGGCAGCATCATGCTGTGGGGGTGTTTTTCAGCTGCAGGGACAGGACGACTGGTTGCAATGGAGGGAAAGATGAATATGGCCAAGTACAGGGATATCCTGGACCAAAACTTTCTCTATAGTGCTCAGGACCTCAGACTGGACCGAGGGTTCACCTTCCAGCAAAACAATGACCCTAAACACAAAGCTAAAATAACCAAGGAGTGGCTTCACAACTTCTCAGTGACTGTTCTTGAATGGCCCAGCCAGAACCCTGACTTAAACCCAATTGATCATCTCTGGAGAGACCTGAAAATGGCTGTCCATCAACGTTTACCATCCAACCTGACAGAACTGGAGAGGATCCCCAAATCCAGGAGTGAGAAACTTGTTGCATCGTTCCCAAAAAGACTCATGGCTGGATTAGATCAAAAGGCTGCTGCTACTAAATACTGAGCAAAGGCTCTGAATACTTAGGACCATGTGATATTTCACTTTTTCTTTTTTAATAAATCTGCAAAAAATGTCAAAAATTCAGCATTTTTTGGTAAATTATTTATGCATTTATAGTTATTAATTTTTTTTTCTATATTGATGTTTAAATTACCTTATTGTTGGACTATTTTTGATTTTGTCAGTTTTACTGTTCTAAAGTCTTGCCCCACAAAATGAAATACGGTTTTGTTTTCTTCTGGTAAGTGCTTTATTTATTTTAATTCTATAACGCCCTCTTAGGGAGTGCCCCCCATCTCTGTTCCTAAACAGTTTTTGTATATTACTAGGCAACATTTTATTATGGGCTCTAAACATGATTTGTGTAGTTAAATAATTTACCAAATCATTTAATTTGAATCATTTTGAATGAGTAAAAAGTGGGTGAGGATGATCATAAAAACCAGCTTTATGTATGAATCGCATTGCCCTTTTCTGAAAAACAATGAGTGGTTTTATTGATGTTATATAATTGCCCCAGATCTCTGCACAATAACTAAAATATGGAACAGCACAACATATGAAGTGATTTATGATTTAGCAAAAGTTTTACATTGTTTAAAATTGCAACACTTCTGGCAATTTAATTTTGAATTTGTTAAATATGTGCTTTCCAGCTCAACTTATCATCAATTATAACTCCCAAGAATGTATTTTTAGGAGTTATTCATTTATTTATTGGGAGTTACTTTTTGCTGAAGAACTGCTTATGGTGCAGCGGTAGGATGGATATTTGTGTCATCTGCAAACAAAACCATCTTCATTGCTTGAGATAAACAAAGGTCATTAAGAAACAAAATTAACAGTTTAGGGCCTAAAACTGACACTTGAGGAACACCGCAACTTATGTTCATTTCAGAGGAACAAACATCACCCAACTGGACATATTGCCATCTGTCTGTTAAATAGCTTTAATTGATTGTAGTACAAAGCCTCTAAATCCATATTTTTCCAGTTTATGAAGTAAGACATTATGATCAATTGTGTCAAATGCATATTTCATATCAATTAAAGTTCTAATTGTGATGTTTTAGCTCCAGAGCGTTGTTAATTTCTTCGATGGCTTCGATGACTTACTAGAAAAGAAACACAGGAATCCCTCAGTCAGAGGTTTGTCACCCGTAACACTATTTTGAAAGAGCTTTGTTGGTGGTGGGAGGTTGAATATTTATTTCATTTACAATGAGCACTTTCTACTTTGATTTTATGCACTCTAACTGTCACAAAATCAGTGTCAGTATTTGTAATTTGGTTTGTTTTGTGCAATTCTTCTTTCATGTATCCTGTTTAATTTTGCTGTGTATTTCTGAGGGGCGGAACCTTTCCTTCATGCTGTTTTTCATGGAGAACATCTTTTGTGTTCACACAATTCAATGAAAAGAGTTTCATATGGCAGAAGAATCAGGTAGAAAAGTGAGCAATAGTAATTCATTCATTCATTTTCCAATCCGCTTTATCCCTTTCGGGGACACCGGAGCCTAACCCGGCCACTCATGGGCGAAGGCAGGGGACACCCCTGGACTGGTCGCCAGTCTGTCGCAGGGGCCACAATCACACACCAATGCACACTCACATTCACACCTACGGACAATTTAGAGTAACCAATTAACCTGTGAAACATGTTTTTGGACGGTGGGAGGAAGCCGGAGAAAACCCACGCATGCTCGGGGAGAACATGCAAACTCCACACAGAAAGGTCCCCCAGCCAGGGTTTGAACCGGGAACCTTCTTGCTGTGAGGCAGGAGCGCTAACCACTGCGCCACCGTGCAGCCCTAGCAATAGTAATGCTACTTAAAAGAATTTCCCTGCTCTGCTTTTATTTTTGTCTATGCAATTTCTAACATGTGCCGTAACCCCTTGCAGTGACATCAGATGTGCACCATTGTCCGTCATTTTGGGTGTGAAGTACACAGTGGTTGTGTCCGAATTCCTTCACTACTCATGACATAGTGCACTATATAGTGCGTTCATCATTACGTAGAGCTGTCCCATCCTCCAACTCCGAAATCCCATGCCCTGAAAAATTCTCAGGAGACTCAGCAAAAAACCAGTGCGCATCAGAGCTCATTAGCTTGCCGAATATTAACCACAACGCAATGCGTTTGAAAGATTTTTCATGTGAAAAGAAAATGGTTTTTAACTGATTTTTATAAACCATCCGAGTTTTCATCATCAGAAATAGTTCATGTGAAATGTTCATGTTCAGGTTTTTACTTAAAGAAATCAGTGACGTCCCTTTTTTTTTTTTAACAGTGGAGAGCATGGTGTCTGAATTGCTTTTAAAGTCCAGGGCACTAGATAGTCTGGCACTGTATGTTTTTTTTTTTTTTTTGGTACTTTGGGAGTATTGAGAATTTGGACATAACTGTTGTTTTGAGACATTCGACGGGTCAAATCTGTGACTTTGGTGTAGAGAAATAGCCACTAAAACTCATCATGGTATGCACATGCACTACTGTCGGTCGTCCCTTTATTTTGTCTTCCTGAAAACAGAGAGAACTGATCAAAGATCACGGTTGAGTGGAGAAGAAAATAGATCGACACGAAAAAAGATCTGTGGCAGTGAAGCTCCTTGTTTGACTCCCAAAATGGCAGAGTTACTGTGACGTCACATCACAAGTAAAAAATAAAGGTTTCATTGATTAAGTAGGTTGGTTGTAACCCTGAACAAATTACTTTGCAGTTTGCTGCTGTACAAAAGGGCCATCTACTTTGGGATTTGAATCTAGGAGACGTGTGTCCTCATCCAGGCAGCAAACACAACACTCCTTTTCTTTCATGTGTTTTCTTTGATTTACAAACTGAAAGGGGGCAAAGCCAGAGTTACCTGAGAGCTCATGGTCCAGATGACAAGATGTTCTATGGTCCCTCCATAATGTGTTATGCAACAACATCTTTAAAGGAACATTAATCACATAAACCGACCATGGGCGCTGATGGAAATAATGAAGTGACAGACTCAAGGACAAACAGAACACGACAAAACCCAAAAAACAACAACCTTGAGCAAAAGAAGTTCAGTATTTGTGTAGAGAAGTTAAGGAAAAGCCATAGAAACTAGAGAGTGAATAGAAAGGAGGATATGAAGACGATCAAGACTTGATGTAAAATGACAGAACAAAGAGATTGGAGACGTTTTAAAACGTTTGCAGAAAACGACATGGAGGACGGACGGAGTGGCGCCATAATACAATGAGATTTTATGGAGCCTATTTGCTAACACAGCACAGGTAGACACAAACAGGTGTAGCATCACTGCAATATCAGAGGCGGTTTAATAACACACATATCTGCTCCACACAGCAGTGACGTCTCCTACAGTAAAGTTTCACAGTTCATTAAATTACTGCGTTAATATCGAGCGCTCGGGCTGTCCAAGGTTAATGGGACCATTCGGGCTGAAATAAAGGTTTGACTAGCGGCTGATAGAGGCCATAAAAGAGCCTATTTGGTCTTCTATCTCACTCCAGGCAAAATGCCTGATATGGCGCCGCACAGAAAACACCACAACACACGAACTCCATCCAGCAGACATAAAATTGTCTCATTAGAACAATTTTCAGCTATTAAAGCAACACTATTAATGTTCTGAGCAGTTGGTTGAGATTTCTGTGACTCAGAGGGAATGAAGGCTTTTATTTTATTTGGTTCAAATTAATCTCAGTTAGAACAGTATTTGTGTGCATAATCAGTTCTACCTGTTAGCATTCTGGCTTATGGAGCCCATTGCTCTTTTAACAGTGGCAGTTGACTGCTGGGCAACAATACCTGGCTGCGTTTCTGATGTCAGTAACTAGTCAAAGTCTGAGATCCCATTTTTGTATTAGAATTATGCGTAAGCTTTTTTTTTCTCCACACTACAATATTATCGTTATAAGCTCATTCACAACACAGCTGGTCAAAAGTTTTAGAATAAAAGTTTATTTTTAATAGAATTCAGTGTGATGTTTTGTTGCACTCTGAGATTTAAAGATGGCACACATTTCAGAAACAACATACTGAAATGAGGATGTAGATCGGAAGGTATTCCAATCTATTATTTCATCAAAGTATCCACTTTTTTTATATAAGTGATATTTATTTGAAAGCAGGAATTAGTTACTTACTTGGCTGATGTATAGCGTCAGATTTGGGTTTTGTTTTGTAAAGTTTAACTTGCTAGTGCAGAAAATCAATCATATTTTTCCTTTCTTTGGTATATCCTTCAAAAAGACCTTTCCCTCTAGAGACTGGTTTAGAATGATGGACACTGAAATGATGCATTATTCAACTTTTAGATGCATCATCCTGTCCTCCTTACTCTTTCAGCATCAAGAAAAAAATATTTTATAGCCCCACAGACCAAAGCAGACCACGAGTGAGCTTGTCATTTAGTTTTAATGTTGGCATATTTCTACAGTGCCCATGCTCATGGATGTATTTAAATGACGTTTTAACAGATAAGAGGTCTTTAGAAAACCAATTAAAAAGAGTTTGCCATTACAGGAGGTGTCAAAAAGAGAATTATGTAAGATACTAAATTACCTGGAGGTCCACACCGTAATGAAATCATCTCAGCAGGAGGCATTGAGTTTGTAAAATAATTTCCCAAAAAGTTGCAAAAGCTCATTCTCTGTGCTTCATGAACCTGATAAAGAGGAACGTTGAGAAACAAAGGGCCAAGCAGAATGATTGTGATTTCTACCCTGTGTTGAAGTGCATTTCTTGCTGTAATGTTATATATTTAAAGGGTGTAGAGGTTGAAACCCAAGATTCTTGTCTGAAAAATTAATGTGACACTTCCACTACCCCACTTCTCTAAAAAAAAATGTGTCTGCTTTGCTGCTCAGGAGTTTTCATTATAATGTTTTCAGACACTTCTACAAGGCAGCAGTGGATGCAGTTTGTTCTTTAGACACAGCTGTGGAGGTTTTGTTGGAATCAAAAGTGAGTGTGAAGCTAAATTTGCCGCAAAGATCCTTGTGATTGTTAGGAGCTCTTTGAAAATAAAATGTGTGTTGGATCTGTCTTTGTAACAGTGTTAACGTCTTTGGTGGTGAACCCATTAAAGACAATGAAAATTGTGTTTTTGACATGTTATTTTTTCATTTTTCTCAATATAGAGGACATCTATTAATAAAATTAAGATTAAAACTGCATTGATGAATATTTCTTTATTCAAACCATTGAGAATCAGGAGCAGACAAAAAAGTGCTGATTAAAAAAGAGCTTATTTATGGCGTAGAAAATGTGTTGGGCAGGTCACAAGCTCTTTAACTGTTTACACAATCAACAAGATCCCAGCGTATGCTGAATTGAAGAAAAGCAACTTTGCGATGATATGTATCACTGAAGTTAATGATGTGCAAATTCCCTTTTCTCTGCATCAGAATTGGTTGGATTTACATTAATTGCGTAAATGGTTGAAGAGTCATGGTTGTTCATGGTAGAGCATGTGTTGTTTTGCAGTTGCTGGTGATAGCTTTGATGTTAAACTTCTGTGTGAAGAATATTAGAGCTTGATTTTAATACAAACTTCACTTCAGAATAAAAATGCAGCAGATTGTTTTTTAAACACTGATCTACTGAATTCAAAAAGCATTATTGAACAAAAACATATGTCAAAGCGAAACTGCATTCCGCAGAAACAATGTAGAACCAAAGGCTGATAAAACAGATGATATAACACAGATAAACTAGTAAACTTGTCTCTCAAAGAACTGAGCTAACAAACAGGAAACACCAGTGGATTTACAGTCTAATAAAACCTGGTGTGACGACATGTAATAACATAAAGACATGAACACAAAGCTTGATTAAGCCAAGAAAAATGAAACAAGAACCACAAACCAATAGCTCCAGTTAGTCTTTAAGAATTAAATCTATGAAGTCTCTCAAAGGACATCTTCTATAGAAAAAGAAGAAACCCAGAAAATGTCATTAAATCCCAGCAGAGAGAAGGTGAAGGTCTTTTGTCATCAGACAGTGTGGATTCTACACGTCTGTGTGTTTTTAAACATTCATTCATGGAAAATACAATTGCATGAATGTCTATGCAGAACATGTGAGCTGTAAAAACAGGGAAAATGTCTGGAAGATGCAGCTGAACCCTGGAGAACTGAGGTGGACTTCAGCAGAAAACGGTTCTCTTTCTTCAGCTGGAGCTCCATCTGACTCATCACATTATGCTGCTTCTTCCTCCTGTTTTTGTTAAATGCAAACTAAAAATGAATGAGCAATTAAACACAGCCTGACCGGTTGAATAGTGAGCAGTTCTGCTTTCAGCATAAGATGTAAATTTCTGCTCCTCCATTTTCCTGCTCAAGTCTAAAAACTGAACTTTGATGCTGAAATAAATGGACTCTGACTCAGTAAAGTGCATTAATAAAGCAGAGGGAAGTGCTGCTTATAGTGCATTTAGGGAGAATGGAGAATGGTGAAGGGATTTTTTTTTCTGTCTTTGCTTGCAGAGTTTAACGGCTCTGAAACAATACGTTTTCCCATCTGCAGAGAGTTTAATTCTTCTTAATCCTCTTCGTTCCTTGCCGGTCGTAAAGCCACGGGGATCCTCCAGCGTCATTCCAAATATATCGGTGAGTCAGCTCATCCCTTATTTCTGCAAAGGCTTCCATTTCTCAATTGTGGGATTTTTTTTTTTTTTATTCCCAGCAGGGTCCGCCGAGCTGGGCTGGTCTCAGGTGAGGGTTCTGCTAGCCAGACTAATAAGCCCCAGCAGCCCTGCAGGGCGGACAAAATAAATCCTCTGCTTCACACGAAGCAATAGATAAAGCCCCATGTAGTCTCCTGTAATCAAGACATATGTGTCCACAGAATCCAGAAGATTCCGGTCTCTCATGTTGTCTGACCAGAACAACATTTGTTCCTGCACATAAGTCGGACTTTACATCCACTACATTTACTGTCTGATAAAAAACTTTGAAGGTAAAATGAAATAATAAAGTTCTGAGAACATCCACAGACTTCAGAAAATGTGCTGCCAGTCTCAAAAATAATCAGTCTATCCTCAAGTCCTGAAAATATTCTACCATACTCTACTACTATTCAAAACCTGCTTTCAAATGCCATAGATAACCATCAGCAACTCTTTGACTGCAAATGAATCACATTTTTTAGATTCTGGTTAAAGATGACTGTTTCCAGCATTGGAACCAGCATTGAAACTTGAATTAATGTTTTTATAAGACTTCATAACAATTTACTGGAGCTTCTATGTATTTTATGAGCCTTCTGTTCCAGCAGCCCCTGCCATCCATCTTCAGAACCCGCTGCATCCCTTTTGGAGTCATGGGGTGACCCGGCTACTGCTGGGCACAGGCAGGGTCCACCTTGGACGCTGTTGCAGGGCGCCAGTGCCATAATGAACTAAAACATTAAAGCCATAACAAATGATTCTTTTTAGAATTCAAAAACCATCATTACAACTTCAGTTGTTTTTTCATAGAAGAAAGAAAAGAGCCCTATGAACTTGATATGCATAGATGAACAGGTTTGCTGACCTACATTGGTTTGATTTCACACACAGTGCTCTCCAACCAAAGACTGAAGAGGCCAAACACTTTTGCTATTGCTTCACTGCTATTGTTTAAAAAGAGCTCTGATGTTAAACAGCTGGAAGAAGAAATGCTGCTCCTGCTTGTCCTCTGATTCTTTTGCATGTAGAAGCTCCTGCAGATGCTCACTGCATCACCTTTCCCAGCAGACTTTTACAAACTTCTTTATGGTTCCTGTTTCTTCAGATTCCCGCTCTGGCTGTTTTTCTGTTTTTATATAGCAGTGGCCATATATGTTGGAACTTATTTTGTGTCATTTTTCACACTGTTGTCTGAATTCAGACATGCTATTAAAATAAAAAATATCTTTTTCAAAGGAGCTCTGTTAAATGAAAGACAAGAGGATCTTCAGATGAGATCTTAATATAATTGTAAGTAAAACTAACATAATTGAATAAAAAAAAAAAATCTTGTTTGTGCGAAGCTGTTTTTCCTTTGAGAATTTGTATATGAGTGGAAAAAAAGTAAAATAATGACAAGTGAACTACTTTTTCAAATAATTAATGAAAAAAGTAATTTAATTACAATTTAATTCAGTGACTAAGTAAAGCAATCAATTACTTTTTAGAAGTAACTTACCCAACACTGCTTTCCACCTGGTTTCCTCGACACACATAATGTCTGCCTTGCTCCTCTGCATCATGGCAACATGTCAATATCATCTCAACTAACTCTCTACCTTTTCCTGTCATAGTTCTAACATTCACAGTTCCTACTCATGACTTTCCTCCTCTCTATCTTTCTCTGAACACACCTTCCTCCTCTCCCTCTCTCCTGTCATCCTAGTGAGGAACAACATCTCGTCTCACCTGTGTATTCCTCCGAAAATACTGCGTAAAATCACAATAAACAAATCTAGAACCTTGAATCCTTCTTCAACCAACAGTAATCCAGAATCTACCCACAACCCTGTCGGTGAACAACACCGAAGGCAGTCCTTGTTTACCCGGGTGGTTTGGATATCATAGGTCTTATTCGCATATTTGGTTTAGCAAAAAGATTTTAGGTTGGACGATACTATTCCTATAATAATGTATTTTACAGCAGCCATAAAGCGACTCATTTTCATTTACATCTCACAGCATTCAAACTGTTCAAAGGTCACTCATTTCAGGTCATGATGACAGGACAAGAATGTCCAAGCATTTCTGTTTTCTATGTTAAAAGATAATCACTGCATAAAACTGTTGATATTCCACACTTAATATATGCGTCCATGAACTTTAGAATGAAATTATTTTCTTTTCTTGTCTCCATTGGAAATGTCTCCATTTCTGGGCAACAAACTGGTTTGTTCCTGTAAATAACGCTTTTCTTTACTCTGCTTTTGCTAAAATTCTGATCTTTTTTCAGCAGCAGCAGCCGACATACTTTGGAGACCTGTGATATTTTAGCAGTGACAAAATGTTGCAAGTGCAGCCACACATCCAGCTGTCACGTCTGCGCAGATGGCAGCCTTGATTTCTGCTCCCACATGACAGAAACAATACAGAGCTCCTCGTCTGTCGCTTTTCTTCATCTCCTGTGTTAGTTTGTGACTCTTTATTGCTGACTCAATTTTTCTTTCTTAACTTCTTGGTTAATAGTTTGGACTTGCGGCATTTTTGAGCCAACACACAAGCGAAAGTGTTTGTTCAGTTATGTTTTGTTTCAGATTTGTCCTGTCCAGCAGCTGAGCAAACAAACAGAAGCTAAGGGTTTCGTGTATAAATTTTTCAGGAAATGTTAAACTGTCTTTGATAAATAAAACGTTTTTAAGAGAAAGCAGGACCAAAACCTAAATGGAGCCAGAAAGTCTTACTTACCATTTTAAACATATGCTTTGTATTTATGTTATTTTTAATGCTACAAATAAGTTAACTGTTGTTTTTGTGCGTAAGCACATAAATATAAAAGAAATATGTATATATATATATTTTTCATAAAAATGAAACTGTTTACCTTTGAAAAAGATCAAGGTAATTCTTTTGAACAACGAAATGCTTCGTGCAACACATGATTATCCAGCTGCCGCAGATGTTCTCCAATGAAAACCCTGTATGATTTAATGTCATGCCACCATCACATTCCTGTCTGATTAGTAATGGACGATATTCTGGATTTTTCTTTTACCTAATTAAATAAGAATTTTCCAGATTTATTGGAGCCTTCTTGTTTTCTCTTTATAGCCAGCCTTTGTTTTCACATCCGTCATTTAACTCTGAACTTCTTCAGATCATCCATGATGTGAAAAACTGCTTTTCTTGGAGTTTACATTGAAAAAGAAATGATTGTAGCTTCAATGCTGTTGCAGTTTCCCAAAGAACGTCCCGATTGGTTTGATCAGAAAGAGTGGTTTGAACTTTCGAGGAAAGACGTGACAAACCTTCAGCTACATAAAGAAGAGAATTTTTAAGGAGTCTGATAGAAACAGGTGTGTGATTACTGATGAGTAATGAGTGAACGGGACGACCTCTGACCTCTTTATGGACAAACGTGCTGATAAATATATTGGCCATTTCAAACTCTCCCTAACTGTCAAAAAAACTATATAGTGCAGGACTATCTAGTGCCCTGGATTTTAAAAGCAATTCAGACACCATGCTCACTATTTTTTTTTCTTAAACAACAAAAATGACGTTTAACAACGTAATAACTTAATCTATACAAGCATTTTAGAAAGACTATTTATGAGTCCACTGTGTTCTGATGATGAAAAAGTTGATGGTTTACTAGAAAAAATGTAATTGATAGACCAATTTTTCTCTGAAATTGTTCAAACGCAATGCATTGTGGTCTATATCCCTCAATCTAGTGAGCATCGATGCACACTTGTTTTTTGCAGAGAATTCTGGGAAATTTCTAGGGGACTCGATTATGGAACTGTAGATTCGGACAGAACTATAAAGTGGCGAATGCACTAAAATAGTAAGCAGTGAAGGAATTTGGACATAGTCTTAATGAGTTGATGAATGGTGAATCATCACTAATGATAAGATGGAAGGTCACTTCAACTCCATTTTTTAGAAAAAGAGAAAATCTGAAACTGTTTTATTTTCTCTTTTTTCCAATCAGCCAGGCCTCCCAGGCAAAAGGTTTACCTGCAATAACAATTCCCACTCTGCATCTCATCTGGTTGTCCAAGGCGCACGTCTTCCACTGAGCGACACCCTTCCACCAATAAGCAGTAGGGTAACTGTAGACTCTGTGTGCAGATCTCAGCCTCTCATCTAAGATTTTTATGACATTGCCCAGAGTTTCACCTTCAGGACATAATCTGCACGTGCACTGCGCTGTTCTGCCTCAACATTCAGCTCATGTTCAAGGTCTGCAGATTCCTGATAATGACAGTTATTGAGGGCAGCAGTGAAAACATGCTGGCTGGTGGGTCCAGAGGACCAGAGGTGTGAAACATTGAGATCGACTGCTATGAGAGTTTGAATTAAACATGTTTCCCCCCAGCGGAGAAAGAACTACACAAGTCTCAAGCACAGGTAATCATTTCTACACTGATGCTCCTGCTCATATTAGTTCCCACAGCTTTAATGGACAGCAGGTTTATAGCTGACACTCTCAGAGAAACTGCTGATAAGACAATAACAGACATTTTTCTCTGCCGCTGTCCCTGTCGTTAGACCCAGGTAAAGTCCTGCAGGGTCAGCATGACTGAGTCCCAACTGCCTTTACTGGTGGATACAGGTTGTCTGCAGGGAAAAGTTAATCACGGAGAACACAGGTGGCCCCGTTGTCACGGAGTGGTAGTGGAGGACCCAAAATACAGGAGACCAGGCTTCGTGGCGGAAAAGTAAAACATTTAATAAATAAACTAAAACAGGACCAAAAACCATGGAGAGCCAAAGAGGTGGCAAAGCAGATGACCTGACAAAGAAACTGAAAACCAGACACTTAAATACATTGAGGTAGATTACCTAAATAAGGACAGCTGTGGATGATTAACCTGAAACTGGTGTGACTGACAAGGGCAACTCAGAACATGAACATACATAAAACTAAACTACGCAATTCCTACACCTGTAATAAATATTAATGTTGTAGACCTCTCTGTGATTCCTGTCAAATGGCATGGAGCTCGTTAGCGCTGTTCATGTGATATGTGCGCGCTCCTTGCTGCAGATCTTTGGATTCTTCTTTACCTCTCTCACCAAGGCTCTTCTCCCCCGACAGCTCAGTTTGGCCGGGCGGCCAGCTCTAGGAAGGGTTCTGGTCATCTAGAACATCTTCCATTTAAGGATTATGGAGGCCACTGTGCTCTTAGGAACCTTAAGTGCAGCAGTTACTTTTTTGTAACCTTGGCCAGATCTGTGTTTTGCACAATTCTGTCTCTGAGCTCTTCAGGCAGTTCCTTTGACCTCATGATTCTCATTTGCTCTGACATGCACTGTGAGCTGTAAGGTCTTCTATAGACAGGTGTGTGGCTTTCCTAATCAAGTCCAATCAGTAGAATCAAACACAGCTGGACTCAAATGAAGGTGTAGAACCATCTCAAGGATGATCAGAAGAAACGGACAGCACCTGACTTAAATATATGAGTGTGACAGCAAAGGGTCTGAATACTTAGGACCATGTGATATTTCAGCATTTCTTTTTTATTAAATCTGCAAAAAGGCAAAAAATGCTGAGGAAAAAATGAGTTCTTTTGTCAATATGGGCTGCTATGTGTACATAAATGAGGGAAAAAATGAACTTGAGTGAAATGTTCTCCTCCTCCTCTGCCATACATTCAGAATGACTGCGGAACAACCAAATGTGATCTGTTGTGCTCCTTGGAGGAGAGTGGGCGTTTGAAGAAACTGGATTACTGCTGCTCAAAGTTCTCCATGAAGATAAAAAAGATCTGAAGCACAGACACAACAATTTGGAAGCTTTATACTGAAATGGTTAGTATAAAAAGTAATTAAACCCAGTTGATAATCAATCAGGCTGCACGGTGGCGCAGTGGTTAGCGCTCCTGCCTCACAGCAAGAAGGTTCCCGGTTCAAGTCCTGGCTGGGGAACCTTTCTGTGTGGAGTATGCATGTTCTCCCTGTGCATGCGTGGGTTTTCTCCGGGTACTCCGGCTTCCTCCCACCGGCCAAAAAGATGCTTCATAGGTTAATTGGTCACTGTAAATTGTCCCTAGGTGTGCATGTGAGTGTGCATGGGTGTGTGTTTGTGACCCCTGCGACAGACTGGCGACCAGTCCAGGGGTGTACCCTGCCTTCGCCCATGAGTAGCTGGGTTAGGCTCCGGCAACCCCGTGACCCCGAAAGGGATAAAGCGGATTGGAAAATGAATGAATGAATGATAATCAATCAAAATACCAAGAAAGTATTTTGTTATTGATGTTTTCTGAATTGATCCGTTTATTTGATTTCTATCTGCCTGAAAGAAGTAGTAAGGTAAATGAGCTGCATCAAAGCTTCATGGACAGTTTTTTTAGCTTTGAATTTAAATCTCAACAGAGCAAATTCCTGCAGGAAAGGGATGAGGAGGAGAATTTGAGGGGAGAGGCCAAGGTGAAATCCAAAGACTGTCCTCAAGGAATCTTCTTGTGGAGCTTCCATTGAATCCAGATGGTTGAGCAGCCATGGCGTCTTCAGTGGATCGGCTTAAATTTTGTGCCTCTTGTTTGCCTTTTAGCTGCTCAGGGGTGCAACAGCAATTCACAACCCCCCTTCCTGAATAAACAGAAGAGGTGAAATGGCGGTCCCACAAAGATATCTCACACTGTGCAGAACATCAGATGATGCATTTTTCCTGCTTTTTAGACGTCCTGCAAATCAATGCTCTGCTCTGCATCATTGAAGGCCTTTTTCCAGGATTCAGAGATTAACTTTTCATAAATAACTGTGTGTGTTTGTGTGTGTGTGAGGTTTAGGAGTTAAAGGATCTGGTCTTTAGGTGAACGCTTTGATGAATTACGATATTTTGAAATCAGGGAGATTAAAGCTGTAAAACATTTATCGTAGTATTTCTTGGAAATTCTTGTAGACCGTTTGCCGTTTGTTAAACGACAGATTTGACAGTGAATGACAGGATGAACAGATGTCTGGAGAGCAGAACAGATGTTTGTCTAAAGATCCGCACATGCACTGTCAGACTTTTATAGAAAAACGCCTTTGAGAATTTTTCAAGCTGTTTATTCAGAGGACCAAACAATCTAAAGATCCAAGCTAGAATTGACTTTATTTTACATTAAGCAGTGTCTGAAGGTGCAAAAATTTAACAAATTTGTCAACGATGAAGTTCTTTCTAATCACTGTTGGATATAAAGGAGTGAAATGCCATCTTTAATGAATAAAAGCTCATTAACAATACTCAATGAAACAGTTTATTGTAGGTGAAGAGCAGCGAGATGTAATTACAGATGAGAAACGTGGGGAAATTTCAGCCCATGTAACACCATCCAGTTTAAACAAAGTGATTAAAACACAGATGTTACTCGACAGTTTCTAAGTTACAGATAATTAAAATTCTCATGAGAGATGTTGGAGAGAGCGGCAGTTGATTTAAAAGTTTACAGTAAAAAAAGACATGAGTCGATCTGACAGGTAACGACACTTATGAACCAGAGACATATGAGATAATAGACCCTGTGGTCATATGATCCATGCACCTTCCACAAATGTCAGTAAAACAACATAATACATTTCAATTGGCAAAAATGCAACATCGTGCATGTCAACATGAAAATCTGTAAATAAAACCCTTTGATATTTTTGCTTTTTTAAGAAAACTTGTGACATGTTAAACAAACAGTACATGACAAGAACCAAGAAAACAAACCAAACTTAAGGGTGACACAGATGGTGAGAAAGGGCATAACACTTCAATGAAACAGTCACGAAGAGCCATGTCCTCATGTTACTGATGCATTTGAATCTCCTACCCTGAAATTCAGGCATTTCCTCATAAAACACACTGGTTTAGAAGAATACTTCCTTTAAAAGGTTGTTTTAACTCCTTACACGGGAAGAAACTCAATCAAAACCTAATAAAGCTGAAAAACAAAGTCTTTAAGCAGCAACAGTTTAATGGGTTGACACATGCAGAGTGAGAGTTTGTCGTTAAGAAAAGAGTAAAAGAGAGTTCAGAAGCAGAGTTTCTCTCTGCACATCAGCTCTTTGTGCAGCGTGGGAAGTGCTGGCGAGCCGACCCGATTCATCTCTTGGTATTTACAAAGAGCTCCTTAACATTCAGCGAAAGAACATCGAGCAAAAGTCATTACCCAGGGACGGTTAACACATCAGCCGTCAGATCGGTGAGGAGGTAAAGGCATGCTCATGCCCAAAGTGCTCTGAGATTTCTTTTTCTCCCCAACCAAAGTGAAACTGAGGTTTTTCTTAAGACAGCCTGACCCGCTGACCTGCTGCTGGTCAGAGCAGAAGGCAAGACAGTTCCCTTGACTGAGCTGCTGCTGGGGTTCAGCAGAAGGAGGGTTGAAGACCTCGCTGGATTTGACTCCACATAACATTTTGGTCAATTATTGTTGTTTAAAGGAGCTTCTTCTTTTAATGTTACAGGTAATGCTTCAAAACTACTGATGCCGATACTGTAGCTCAGTAGTTTTGTACTGGTTAGTGAAAATATTTTTTTAAAGGTAAAGATGGACATTTTCTTACATTTTTAGATGGTTATTAGGATAGTTTGTGACCACATCATACAGACTTCAATTTTTGTGATTTTTAAGACAATCGTTAAAACTAATTAATAAAAACAGTAGTTTTAACCTGAGAAGGTTCAGTCATTTCTTTGGTCATTTCTGGTTGCATCCAGTCGTGTTACCCTCACTTTTTTAACAATATGTTTTGGATTTTTTTTTACATGTTTTTATTTGCACTGACTTTCAGTTTCACTGAAACTCCAAATGAATGTAAATGTATAGGTTTTCTGTTGGAATCGAGGCTTAATGAGAAATCATGGTTGGAATGTTGACCCAGCTCTTTAAAAGATCAACAACTGTCAGTTCAAAGATCAAATTAAATCTGCACAAAGTCTTCTAATTAAGTAAAAATATGAAACTTCTTAGAATTTTCCACAGAATAAAAAAAAAACGGTGGTGGATCTGTGATTAGAACCTCTACGGCAAGGATCTTAAATTCAATTTACCTTGGGGCAACTAAAGGCAGAGTCTGGCTGAGACTGGGCCACAACTTCAGCGCACATGCTTGCGTGTGGAGCTCGTGGGTTTCTGAGTCAGTGCCAATTTCAACCAGAATTTTAAAAAAATCCAATCTTCTCAAGTTTTTTTAAATTTTATTTTATAACGCAAAAAAAAAGATGAACAAGGACCCTGGTGTAAACAAGTTGAGTATAACTTCCTCAGTTCTATCCCTTCATTGGTAGTAAATTTGTATGAAACATTTACTGTACTATTAACTGTACAAAATTAAAAGAAAAAAATACTCAGTCAACAAATACATAAATCAAAAATCAATGTAAATAAATCAGTAATACATTTTTGTTTTCTATATCTGCTTTATTCAGATGTAAACACAGTTCAATTAACACCGTCAAATTTTAACTGTTAAAGACAAAAAAGACTTCAATGTGACAGTTTTTGAACCTCCATCAGTGGGTTCTTCTGAACATGGCTTCTCTTGTCTACTTCTTACTGGACACTTGGCTTCCTTTCACATAGCTGAGCCACGTTTGGTTTGAGGGAGGAAGCAGAGACCCTCAGTTTGGCTTCAAGATGACTGTCAGTCAGTCTGGACCTGTACTTATTGAACTTAGTTTAATATGAATTATTGTGTGAAATGTTGTGTGCTTCCCGGTGAGACGTTATAAGACAAATCTTTTCTCTCTGAATAAATCACAGTGCAGTTGCAACCCCCTGGGTTTTTAATGGGAAAAAAGTTACACGATTACAGTTTCAATTACCATTTATTTTTTTTCTTTTTCACATTTCCAAAAATAAGGGTAGGCCTGTAACACAAGACACTCCATTGAAGTGAACAGGGGCACAGTTACAGGGAGAACCTTCCAATTTGCGCTGTGAATTATTGCGAGGCCTCCTCCGTGAGACCCGGAAGATTTGGAAACAGACAAACCCGCGCGGGAACAGAATTGTTAAATTGGGAAAGATCGTTGGGTTGTTGCCATGTTTCAGTTAAACAGAGAAGGAAGTCGTGGATTAAATGTCTTTTGTCCGTGAGGGAGCGGACACTGAGCAGGCCAAAGCTGACAGAAGTGGGCTCAAGCAAAGCAGCAGCACTGGCCAACCTGGCGAGGCCGGCTAGTGGGCCGTGGTTGACTGCTCAACCATTGCCCTGGGAACAGTGGCGAGTTGTGGACCAGAATGAGGTAATGCGGTTGGAGTGGTGGTGCCTGCGAGATCCACGGTGCTGGTATCTTGGGCACGGCCGTAGAACAATATCGGGTTGGAGGAGCAAAGCTGGATGGGCCTGGCAGACGGGATCGAAGGTCAAGAATGTCATCTACTGCGAATCGGTTAAGACCCGCCAGAGGTTGATGGCATGGAAAGAGTAGAGTCCATATTAGCGTTCACCAGATGAGAAACTTGGCATTGATCATAGCGGGCAGCTGCACTCGGTGCATCGAGACGGCCGGAGAGCAGCAGCGACATGTCCCGCCAGCATCCACTCAAGCAAAACCTTCTTTCTTTAGTCACACATCGCAACGGAAACCTTCCTCCACCTGTTCCAACCTGCTTGCTCTTCATTTCTTTCCAACACTGTTGCTTTATTGACTCTAAGAACTTAAAGTCCTTCACCTTCTTCAATTCATTGTTTCACTTCATTTCTTCTCATTTACACACAGATACTCTGTCTTGCTGTCTTAACATTGATGTTTGTCTAATATATTTGTCACAGCATTTTAAAAATAACATATTTTCTATAATACACACCCTAGTTTGTATCTCTCCAAAGATGTATCCCTCATTTTTTGTAGCTGTGAGTTTCAGCCGAGTCCTGCTGGCCTTCATGGACTGATCTGTTTGAGTTTGGCTGTGGAAAGTGTTTGTCCGGTGAGTGTGGATAAAGGTCAGTGAGCAGCACATCTCAGTTTGGATCCACTGCTCCCTGTCGCAGGTTAATCCACCATGCAAAAGCAAATCTGGAATGCAGTGACCAAGCAGACCTCAGCCTCAATCTACCTTTTCATCTCCAAACTCTGCATCTCTCTGTGGGTCTATTTCACTCAGTAACTTTTATTTATCAATGAGACCATATTCAATATCATAAACATGGAATTGTTAGAGTGATGATCTTAAAAATGTTTTTTAAAAAGTGGAAATTTAAAAATAAACTGCAAACTATAGAACAACGCAGAGGTTCTATGACTTTTTTTTTTTAATAATGAAGACTTATTGCTAAATGTTGGTTTATATTTCTGTGCAGAGGTTCCAAAAGGGAACCCAAAACTGCTATCAGGAGATGCCGTAGAGGAAGCGCTCCAGAAGGTTCATTTGCTGATCCATCTAACTGCTACTCTCCATCCCAGAATGATCTTCTGTCCTCTCCTGATGAAACTATGATTTCACTTCCTCTTCAACCTATTTGGAAACGTCTGCAAATGACTCCTAAACCTACATAAGACTCCACTGTGTCTAATACATTTTTCTGAAATATGTGACGCTTATGCTTTAAAAATATTTGAATTGAGTCGATTTATTGTAGTTTCACTTCTGTTAACCTAAAATGGAAAAGAAAAGTTCATTAGAGTTGAACTTACTTGATCCTACCATCTGTGAAAATGAAATTTAGCCGACTATCAGCCTCAATTCCAACTTCAAACTACTTTGAAAGGACACGATCTTTGTCTTTTTGGAACATTTCATTTATCTTGGTGACATTTCCTTCATTTCTACCTCTTAATGAAACAAATTCACATACACTCCTTCAGGAGAAAGAACTGAACTGATGAGGTTCTGCATTGTGTAAGCAGGAAAAAAGAAATGAAATGTTTCCAGAAACATCTACAGAGCTGCAGTTAGTGTTTCAAATAAATACTTAAACCAATTATCAGAGAAACATAAAGTTCTCCCAGAATAGGGAAAGTTTTTAGATTGTGGTTCTTATGATGAATTTTTAATTTATTCCCCTTTGCAGTTTAAATTCCTACAGTAAATTGTTTGCCATGTATTTTTGAAATGTATACGTTAACTGCAGTATGTTCCCTTTACTGCCATAAAGCTGAGATGAGGGGTTTGGGACTGTGATATTTATGTCTCAAAACGTTTTGCAAACTTTATTGTGGCTGTCATTTGGGATGTAGGCCTGTTTGTCTTGCTGTGTTTGTGTTACAGCAGTGAACATCCATTTATTTTGTTTTATTTTACACAAATAGGCATCACTCTGACCATGACCTCACTTACTGAAGCTATAAACCTCAAGAATTGATTCCAAAAATGTCTGTTTTGCATTTTTTTCAGTTTTATTTTGTAAACAAAAGGTTCATAAAAATAGCTCAGGATAGGATGTCTGGTCATACTGTATGATGTATCATGTTTTTTCATGAGGCTGGGCAACTCAAAAACCTGCAGTACCCGAATGGGTCATACCCCCTGTGCCGGTGTGTATAACTAAGGCTTTCCCTTCAGTAAAACTTGTATTTATCTGTATATCTACGGTTGACGTCAGTTAGACAGCGGGACTTCATTAAAACGTATATAAAACAAACGTACGTCCACTGTTCCGTTCGTGCATCTGAATGTGAGACAACAGAAAAAAGTTTTGTAGAAATCTCTCTTTCTGTAGACTCCATAGAACAGAAAATGTGCAGCAGAATAAGAGTGCATTTTCCCCCCCCCAAAAAAAAAAAAAAAAAAGAATCCTTTATAAACCCAATTTTGTTGCATTCTTTGTACTAGGAGGGAGGGGGGGCTTTCAAGACTGCTGCCGTTGATGTAAGATGTTGGGGGCTGTGCTTTGCATCCAAAGAAAAGCCCCTGGGGCGCTTTGTTGGTGTACATCAAGCATACATACCCCTGTGAGCCTGCTGAGAATAGATCAATGCGTCTCACTTATTCAATCAAAACCGAGATGCTGTTTCATTTCTCTTCCCTTTCTTTGTCCTTTACGTCTAAAGTCTATATTTGTCTGAAACCTGACTCTGTCTGGAAATGAACAACATCCATTTCAACCTCCTCTGCGATACACGCTCCATACAGATATGATTGTATGATGCGTCGGTGTGAAGAGGTGTTCTGATCACATATACGTATCTGTTCCTCTTTGAAGTAAAAAGAAAAGTAAACCAAGAAGGAAGAAAAGTGAAAAGCAGAATAAAACCAGCTAAAGAACATCATGGATTTTTAATCAGAGGCTTCTTCAAAGCTGTGTTTGTGCAGGTCGACTGTCCATCAGAGGGAGCTGGACTGTCTGGAGAAAACTATCATATTTATGTTATGGAGTCCCGCAGGGCTAAGTTCCTGGGTTTCTGGTTTGTGCTATGCTCTTCCACCACTTCCCTCTGATAATGCTGCACTGTGGTTTCAGTCAAAATGAATTTACTTCTAAATCAGGAGTGTCTGAGCAATGGCCATTCCAACCACATGACTCGAGGATCGACTCCATTTTAACAAGATTTTTGTGATTCTTAGGCCAAAATCTTAATCCCCTTTTACTTTTCACTATTGCCCCTATTATAGGGGCATTTGATTGAGTGCATGTGCGAAAGTGTTTTCTTATAGCAGAGCTGTAGGGACTTGGGGCTGGCTATCCCTCTGCCGGCAGGGTGATCCACCTCACTCTTGTGGCGCAGAAGACAAACACATTTCTTCACGTGCGTGTGCTCTGGAGCATTAAAGATTGCCTTTAAATGTAAGTATTTTATTAATCAATGTGACACTCAAATTGGGTTTTGTGATTGTATGACTTTTTAAAGTTATTAAACTGATGTTTCGTGTTTTTCAAGCTCTGGTAGCTATGCACTAACGTTTGATGATGTCATCGATTGGTAGTAATGTCCAAATTTGAAGACCACGATAGGGAGAGTAGTAGGCAATCAGTTTATATTCAGCCTTACTCTTTCCTCTTTGCCATTTTTGTTTTTAATACATGACCCCTTGTTAACACTAAGACCTTTCAAATGAACTTTACTTAAGGCTCTCAGAGAAAAACATGGCTGTAGGGTTCTGCCTGCAGGTGAGCCTCAGGGCTGTAGAGGATGGAAGAACTTTTAGGATCAGTCCAGGATTCGCCTTCCAAATTTAGCTTTTAATTAGAGTACTTTTCCATATATCTTTGTATGTACCAAATACTTGCTTTTTATATTTATTTTATCTAAACGTGTTTTTTAACCAGAATTTTGTCAACTACTTCTATGGCATTTATTTATATATTTGACTAATTATAAATGTTAACCCTGTGTGGGTTAAATTTGTTTTGAATGAAAATAAATGAGATTCCTTGTATTACTCTCTTTTTTTAGTAAATTACTAAGCAGAATTCTTTTGTGGCTTCTTTTGCGTTACAATAATATTTGAAAAACTGAAAACAAATGTTTGAACCTCAGTTATTAGAGTTGCTCAAAATGTTTGAAAATACTGGAGTTCAAATATTGGATAAATGGGTGACTCAGTCCAGTTCTCATTTACAGCCACCCCCTTCTTTTTTTAGATACTTAAGTTTGCTGCTTCTTTACTTCCCTTCGATCATGTTACTCGAGTCTTAAAAACTCAAACCCAACTCAGACCACTGGTTTAAAGTCTATCAGCTTGTTTTGTGATTTTGGTTTTATCTTTATTTATTTTTGTATTTCTGCAAGGATTGTTCAGCTCTTCAGTGATTTCTGTAATTGGAAAGTCTTGAAGAACAAAAGTTTCTCCTCCACATTAACTGCAGATCATTTTCTGGCTATATGAATGAGGCTCATTTTCAGCCCCCTGATGTTCACACTGAAGACGATGTCTGTTGGAGGTGTAACACTTATAGGCCTCCATGCTGTGCCTGAACGATGCAGCATCTGGAAAGCTTTAAGGTCAACTTCTGTGTGTTCAGACACAGAGGTCAGTCTTCATTGTCACATTAAGAAACAACATTCATCCTGAAAATCTCCTCTGATCAGTCAGTTGGGATTTGTACCCCCCAGCTTGAAGGTAAGAATAAGTGGTTCTCTCCTTTGTGCAAAAGCACAAAAATGTGCATTATCTCAGAATGAAAGGTGTGAAGGTTATTCTCTGGCTGGGTTGGGTCTCGTGCTTTCCATGCTCCTGCTTCCTGGCGTTGGGGTGACGGTTCTGTTGGCCCTGGTCTGGGTTGGGTTGCCCAGTGGGCGGATTTCCTCGATCTGCTATCCCCTGCAGGTATCTGGAGGTCCCCAGCTACCACTGCTACCTCATCTTCGGCGGTAGTCTTGGTGTGGGGGTGTCTGGGCACTCCACCTGTTTTCACATTACATCATCCCCCACAGTAGAACACAAACACTCAGCTGAGCACAGGTATCAGCTCACCTTTGCACAAGTATGCGTGATGGAATGACATGGGTTTGTTTATATCCATGAGTGTGTGCATGTGAACTGTAGTTGTTGTGTACATTGACATTTGTGTGTGTGCAGATTTTTGGTCCCACCAGATTTGTTGTTGTCTACCTTTAGGCACATGCCATCAGGGTTGTGTGTCAGTGGACAGGCCCCGCCCATTTGACATCTACCCCTGAAAACAATGATAAACCTCCAGCGACTTGTTGTGTTTTGTTTCTACTCCCTCCTACTTTTTTAATCATCGTCAAACTTCCTTGATCCCCTTTATCGCCCGTTTTCTTTTGTACCCTTATCCTCATCTCTAACATCACACTCTCTCTTTCTCTCTGTTATATTTTTGTCTGTCCGGTCCAACAAGAAATGTATACAGATGTAATTAATATAAATTAAATTTAACCTTAAATACAAAGTTTATTTTTATTTTTTTTACAAATGTACACCTCGTATGTTGGCAAATGCACAACCCCCTTTTGTAACCTTTTGTGATCTGTCCAAAAGAGGCCTCCAGCTCTTGTTCAGCTGCTGGATAGAAAAAGGAAAAAAAAAAAAAAAACAACTTCAAAAATATTGGGCCAAATTTTTTTTCTTTTCTGTTTTTTGGGGGTTTTAATCATGAGATCTTGATAAAATCTTTGGAAGGAAAACAAGAAAATTTGAGTTTTGGCACTTCTATGAACATTTTTTAAGGGTATGTAAAAACAAACAATACTCAGAAAACAAGACAATTACAAAGGGTTTTGTTCTATTTCTTTTGTTCCTTTTCATAAGACAGATTGCAATTGTAGGGCGATGCACCGCCTTACTTTTCTATGCAGGAGCACATGCCTCACCCAAGAACACCACGCGATGCATTCCAGTCCAGTTTGGAAGTCAGAAAAGAAAATTAACTGCTTTGGATCTTGTTGTCCTCCAGAGCTGATCCTATTTTTAGGAGCTCACAGATGTAAAAACGAGTGGGAAAAGAGTGTGGAGGTTAACTTTAGTGATGCAACATCTCATTAGTTATTTAGTCTCAACAGAGTTCGCTGTTGGTTCAGCACGCCTCTTATCCCTGTTGCAAAGGTGAGCGCAGGTTTTCACTTCCTGTGCTAACCAAAAATTAAGGCTGTGACCTCCATAAGGATTTTAGGAATTAAACTTTAATAAAGACCTAAATAATAGAGTGAAAATTACTCAACCTTGATCTGTGACTGCAGAAAAACAAATAAATGTCATGGAGGAAGAGCACTCTGCAGGCTGCACACTCACGTAACCCTCTTCCTGTAATTATGGTCTAGCCTCTTCTCTCCAGTGACGAGCGATGATTCAATGAGATCACTGATTCTGGGGTGTCGCCTCTTCCCGGGTGGGTTGTGTGTCTTCAGGCTGCAGAGTGAAACTGTGGCTCAAGCACAACAAATGACGTTACGCTCCCCGGACATCAAACTGAAGATTTCATCAGTCATTCCCTTCTTCATCGAGTTTTCCTCGAACAATAACTTGCTGCTGAATTAAACTCTACAAACTTACAGCAAAGGACAAAAAAAGAAACAATCAGCTGTTGAACTACGATGATAAATGTTTAAAGATGTAGAGGAAACGTTTGAAGATGACACATTTCTTTGAATGCTGCAGTTTTGGTTGCATGTAATAGTTGCTTTTAAATCAAAAATAAAGATTTTGAGAGGAGAATCTACACTTTTCCCTTTTTACTTGTCTACTCTCTTTTCACTTTTACTTATCTTCTCTCTTTGTTTTTTTTTTTGTTTCATTTGGATCTAGAACATCATGTTGATTTGATTCCTCATCAAGGCTCTACTACTTGGAGAAATTCCTCCTTTGTACTTAAGAGCCTTCCTCAAAGATACCACATCTGGGGTACAGAAGGGGAAAAAACTGCCGGGCTCTGTCTCATCCAGAATTATGGGGTTGCCGTCATGGGACTTTGAGAAGAACTATTTTAGCATCTTGAGTTACTGTTTCCAATCCTGACATCCTTTAGTGATCATAGCAAAGATAATTATGTAATGTTGGTTCATTTACTAATTGGCAATTAATCAATTGCTGTGAAGAACGGGCACAGTTTCAATAAGGAAGATTTATCTCATGACATGCAGCTGGGTATTTAATCGCCACTCCTTACGTCACCAATTGCTCTCCACTCTGAGCCAATGGCTGAAGTTCTTATTTTTTTCACAGCCGTTTACAATCAAATCCCTGCCTTTAAATTCAATGAAGTTTGTTTATCCGCATTCCAAACCCTTTCGTCGACCCACCTCCGCCCTGTTCTCCCCCTGGCTCTTCGGTTCGGTTCGGTGCGGTCCATCTTGGAGAGACAGCAAGAGCTAAGAACAGCTTCAACCTACTTCCGGTGGCACACCTGACTAGGTCACGACCAAGGAGATTTTGTGCGTTACATTACTTGGTTTTCTGTCACCTATAATTTTCTTCTCTCAGCACGTCACATCTGGAATGTGACTCAAAAATCTCATAGCTGACTCTCTTTCCCGCTTCAATTTTCAGGCTTTCAAAAACCTTTTTCCAGAAGCTCGTCCTTCTCCCATGACCGTCTCTCCTTACAAAACACTGATCCTCAACTGATCGACTCACCTCTTTCATCTCTCCCCTTTTCTGCAAAACAGGTCTAACTCACTCCACAAATTAAAAAGAAAAGGCTAGCCCACTTTATTCTATTGAATTCAATTTTATTTATATAGCCCAAAACCACAAGACCACATGTCTCAAAGGGCTTCACATATTTATGAAAAGAACTTAAAGTCAGTCATAAATATATAAACAATAGCTGGTTGCTAAACTAAGCTAAACTGGCATCCCTGCCCTAGACCCTCCTTCTCAGAGAGGAAAAACTCTACAACAGGGCTGGCCCTGGGCATAGGTGACCATGGCGGCTGCCTAGGGCTTATTTTAAAGTTTATGACATTTTTTTTACAAGTTTATAACAGTTTGACACACCACAAATTAATTTAAAAAGCAAAAAAGTAATGATTTAAGACATAATAAAATAACTCAAAAGTAATAACTTTTCCTGGCACAGTGCCCCTCCTTACCTGAAGCGGCCGCTATTCAGGCAAGGTGAGGTGGGTGAGAGGTTTACAGGGGGATTTTGAACTTGATTATAGATTGAACTGGGAGCCAGTGAAGTGAAGCTAACACAGGAGTAATGTGTTCTCTTCTGCTGGTTCCTGCTAACAATCTAGCTGCTGCATTTTGAACAAGCTGACATCCGACTTTGTGTGAAAACAGCTCTACTGTGGCCTTTGTAAGTGGAGCAGGGTGTTTAAAAAAAACGAGCAAACACTTAGAGGAAGCCAATTCATTTCCTGGATTTCTCCACCTGCCTAAACGCCTGTCTCTCCACCCTTCTGTTCTGTCTCTGTCAAGTTCCTCTTTAATCTGTCGCTCAGATGGACAGATGGCAGCTTTGTCTGCGTCTGCTTGTCTGTCACCTGCTTGAGTCTCACTTCTCTGTGGTGCAGTTGCTGCTTCTCTGCTGTCAGTTTGGTTTTTATCTCTTTCTGCTTTTTCTTTTCTGCTGCACTTTCAAACAATAACTGCAGAGTGGTGGAGTTGTGCTGGCCGTTTTTCTTAAAACCAAGTATTTAGATGTCATTATTTTAAAAAGCAAAGTTAAAAGTTGGACTTTTGAACTCGCTCTGACCGATCTACAACCTCAAACACCTCTTCATTTTTCCCACCACGAAGAGAGCTTCCTCAAATCGAGGCCTGCTCTTTGGCGCGTCTCTCTCATCAGTAAGCCGTCTCTGATTTCAATGATGGTGTTTGCAGGGTCGTGCCGGGGGGCGTCAGGGTTAACCGGCTTTGGAGAAAAATATTGAAAAAAGGAGGGAAAGAGCAGCGCAGTATCAATAATCCTCATTAGAGACTCCTCACAGGCTGCCCAAAAAAAGAAAAGGAGGGCTCCGTCAAAGAAATGAATCTTCTCCCACAGAGAAGTGGCACTGCTAGTGTTGAGAAGGAGGCTCAGAGACGTTTTTAAATGAAAAAAACAGGATCCTTTCTGATTCCAAGAATTGCATGAATTTAAACTACAGTTTAATCCAGAGAATGAGAATGTCACACAAGCAGCTAAAATGAAAAACATATCCAACTAAAACATTATCTTCTCCATCCACTGCTGCCTTAAGAGTATGGCTGTCAATGTTAAAGCTTTAACACATTCGAGCAAAAAAATTTAATAAAAGCGTTAATATTTATCAACGCAAATTAAAGTTCACCTGCTTATTTTTGAAGCAAAAATGTGTTTTTATTGAAGCCTGTGCAGTAACATAGAACATTTGAGCTATGTCACCAGAACTACTTTTTTAATCATCACCATCAAGCAGCCAATCAGATTTAAATATTCACCTGTACCATTTAAAATGCAGAAACACAAATGAGTTTCTAATGGCTGTATATCAGCATTATTGTTTTCTTGGAATAATACTGCAGACATTAAAGTCTTAAAAGTTCTGCTTATCTTACTGTTGATGTGTTCTGTGCACACATATTACATTTCTGGGATATCTGAGTTAAAACTTTACAAATTAAAACATTTACAACAGTAAAAATAAAGGAAAAATGTTTTCTCTGGCCTTTTTTTTTTGTTCAAAAGCCGAATATCGTCGTATAAAATGTACCTAAAAAAATTGTAATCAATCGTGATTATTCACAATCCAAATGTGTGATTACTCTGATTATTTTTTCTTTATTAAATGACTACCTAAGAACATTCAAAAATCAAGTTTCAGAGTGTGGTGTTTCCGCAGGCACAGTTTGGATGTCCACATGGTTTGAGAAGTCCGCCGTAAACCAGGGAAAAGGGGGGGGGGGGTCATGGAAATCCAGCAGTGTTCAGATGGACAGGCCCGTCTTAGAACAAGCAGACAAAAACAACAACAAACTACTGGAACAGGGAGTACAAGAAAAACCCAGTGGAACCTCCAAACAGACAGAATGGGTAACGAACTGCAGGACGACCATGACCTGGCATGGTGAAGTTGGGAGCTAGAGTGGAACGAAGGTTGGCAACTGCAGAAAAAGCTCCATTTTCAGGTAAACAACAGTGAAGAAAAACTCAAAGAAAATGTAAAAGGACTCAAACTGAGACAGGAAATCAGTATAAACAGGATTAAAACAACACAAACTTTGTGCCTTTTATTAGTTTGACCATGAACGGACTGAACAGATTGACGTCGGTTTCAGAAGAATCGACACAAGTAAACTTTGAATCTCCTTAGCAACCGAGGTTATTTGCTAGCCACGCCCACATTCTATATATGTTCACATCTGGTCGTGTAATATTATGTCCAGTTCTAGTCAGGGTCCAACATTTTAAATTTTCACAATAATCCGTAAAAAGAGTAAGCCACTTTAGCGAGCTCGCCACACTGTTCAAAATCTACAAATTATTCCAGCATTTTTTCTGCAACTGCTTCCCAATGATGCCCAAGAAGTTACAAGATGATCGATGAAAATACCAAGGGCGAGTTTTGGTTGTTATTGGTACTAAAGGTGTTGTTTTGTTTTTTTTTTCATTTAAGATGGCGGCCTCTTTCCAAGGACAGTCCTATAATAATTTTAAAAGATTTCCTGGATATTCTCTTGAATATTCTCAACAGGTGTGGTTTGGTTTCATTTGTGTATTTAGAAATATAATTTTTTGGCTTCATAAGCGATTTTCGGTGCATTCATTTTTTTAATGGTTTCGCTCGCCGTGATGTTATCTTCTTGGGGCGCAGACATTTTTACAGCTGTGAAAACAATATGGTTCTTGCAGTCAGGAATTGCTGCTGCATACCATACTAATCCTGTCAGGAAAACAACAGGTGAGCACACTGAAACACCTCCTGTGTTACAGGAGCTGTTTTGACAGGAGTGACGAGCAACTAAACACCAGCGGACAACAGCAGGAAAACTGTCGGGCGTCTTTTCGCTTTTAACTGCAGCCACATTTTCCAGGTGAGCACAGCCAGCTGACGGCAGTGCTGCTCGGCTTCAGAAAAGATGGCTGAGATCATGCAGGCCCTTCTCTGACAGACTCTCAGCGTGGTGCCTGCAGCTGTTAAGTGCAAAACCAAAATGAGGCTGAATCTCCAGGTGCCTGAATGGGTCAACCGGGACTGATTTGATGACTGTGGAGGCTCTCAGAGAGCTGCTGTTTACAGCCCCATCTGCCTCAAACATCCTCCAGATTGACATGAAAGCTCAGAGAGGGCAGTTGGGATCAGAGAACATTTATCAAAAATCAAACCTCCCAGAATATTAGGTGTAAAAGATCATAAACAGACCACGTCTGTAGTTATATTTGGATGTATGATTCACTCCCAAACAATATTAGAAGCATTTAGTAAAGAACGTTAATTTAAAAAAAAACAAAACACTTATTTCCACAGAAAGCTTTCTCTAATGTATTTTTGTAATTCCAGTTTTTCTAAACAATTTAGTCAGATGATTTCCACTGCAGGTGTGATCCAGTGAATAAAAACAGATTAGGTTTCTGACTTCCAGACTCTTAAACATGCTGGCTTTTCATTGTTTTCAGAATGTTTGGAAGTGTTCTGTCATCATTTCTGTTGACTTTTAAAATGAAGCTGTTCCTCCGCAGCTTTCTGTTTCTTCTCTGCTTGTTTCATTCCCTTTAGGACAGTTTGGTGCCCTGATACTCCCTGCTAAAAAAGTACTTTTCTGTTGCATGCTGGGGTCAGTTTGTTTTTCATCTGCACCCTTACAGCCAGTCCTGGACAGGACGGAGGGTCAAGAGGAGCTGAGCTATTCAGGACAAGAATGTCATCCAGATGCTTTTGTGATGAGGTGTTTTGGGTGAATCCATCCAGCAGACACACTGCACAGATGTTTGTCTTTTTGGTGAGCTGGAAATCCCTTAACGCTCTCCTGGACAGGCTGGAGGAGGAAGTCAAACGGACAAAGATGTGATCATTGCTACTTACACCCCTGCTCCTCTACCAAATCTGGATGAGCAAAGGATAATAAATGAAGGGATTGATGAAGAATCTGGTTGTCCTGCTGGTTGGTATTGCTAAAGTGAAGTCAATGTTGCTTACACACCAGGTGTGGTGCGTTTGCGCCAAGGACAATGCAAGTTATAAAACGCATAACATCATTGATGACACAAAACATGCATTTTGGAAGGACTCAGAGAGGACGGAGAGGACATGTGTGCCTGGTTGCTTTAGATTTGGGTGAGAGCAGGACAAAATACTCGACACCGGGGTGGCAGAACAAACCACTCCTCCAGAAGCCAGCGGCGAGGGAAGATGGCGAGATGAACTCCTTATGCAATGCAACGGAGATGCAATGCAGACAGACCAGTGTAAATCTGATGTAAGTGGGGCAAATCTGGTGAATCTTGGTCCAAGCTTTTTCTTTCACAACTCTATTCCAATATATGAAACAATAATTTGATACATGTCATAATTCAGGCAAAAACAGTAATTATTCATTTTACTTTGTAATCGCTTTTAAAACAGTTGGCACTTCCATGAATTAAAAAAGAAGCTACCCACATGCCCCTAACAAATCCGAGTCCCGGATAGATCAGATTCAACTTTCTCTTGTCACGCGTTTTGTACCTAGAGTACAAAAACAGACTTAAAAACTTACGTAGGGATGTGTGAATGCAAGCATTTGAACGTATATTGTACTCAGACTTCTCATTGAAAGTGGTTGCTTGACCGCACGTTTCTGAGCCGGTATGAAAGCATCAGGTTTCACCTTTACATAGGTCACCCCTTCCTTTAGCTGGAGCTTTATATTCTTCTGCTTTTGGACTAGCCCGGTGCTGCCTCAGGCCTCCAGCACATGCCTTCACATTGTGTTGTACTATTACCAGTACACTGTGATGGCAGTCCGGCTGACGTTGCTGTGGTACCCCGCATGGTGGGTGTTGGGTTTTATTGCTGTTTTATTTCCTTTCTTCTGGGTTTAATTTTCTTGTTATTTGTTTGGTGTTGGAGAAGTGGTTTGGTGCCAGCTTCTACAGCCCTTTGTTTGGGTTGGCCTGGTCATCGTCCCATCTCACTTTTCTGTTGGCCTGCGGTGGATGAAGGTTCTCACTCATCCTGGTGACCTGTTCTCCACCTCTCTTTGTTTTCTGGATTCTCTTTTGGACGTGGTGGAGATTGTGCTGATTCACAGATGGAGAGTGAAAATACTTTATGTAAATATAATCCATTCAACTACCTCAAACTTCTGTACCTTCTTGAATATGTTTGTGCCTCCAGGTCTGGTTAACATCATGATCCTTGCACTCAAAGTAAAACAGCTTTAGGTTGATCTGGGACGGAGATTTTTGACCAGACTTTTTGCCCTACATTGGTGTCTGACCTTAAAAACACAGAATATTTTCAAAGAAAAATCCCAACATTAAAACCCCCGGCAACATAGAGTGAGAGAGGAGACTGTGTCATTTGAACTTTTCTGTCATGAAGACTTCCTATTTCAGGATTTCCTGAACTTTGTCGTGCTAAAGTTTTCAGTCTTTCGTGGCCTGGTTTTCAACAAAGCATTGAAGTGAACTGAACAGAACCAAATGTGGACTGTTGGGCTTGAAACCAGTCGTATTGTTCTGTGCTGAGGTGGTGGATTTCCACTTCTTACTTTAAAAGCTTTCAAAGCTCAGAGTTGACCGTCTCTCGTGTGTCGGCTTTGTTTGACCAAATCAACCTCTTGTGTTCAGAGCTGAGCTCCTCACTGAGAGATACCTCTTAGGGGTAAAATGTGTGTGAAATAATCTACACCCTAGATGACACACCAACCTGAGCATGATTAATTTGTTCCAGCATGTGGATATAAAACTTTCTGATTTCAGAGCAAACTTTTGCAGGAAAAAAAAAGAGAGATAAAGCTTAATAAGCCTCCCGATGGGCTCAAAAGTAGAACAAATCTCCTCCACCTAGCTTCTTTCCACTGTTGGTTTTGTTCTCTTAATCTCTAAAAATGTTTCCAGCATGTATTTTTCTCTGTAAATACAAGTTCTCGCTGATTTTACTTGGAGAATTGACCTTGGGAAATGAGGTTTACTGCAGCAGAGAATACTGCAGGGAGTGGGCTCTCCTCATTAAAGATCTGTGCACAGCTGCTATAATGAGCACTACAATGATGGAGCTGGGTACAGTTCATCCACAAGGCTTTTCTTATAAAGTAGGTTGGGAATAATGTTCCAAAACATCACAATGCACACTCTCGAGCTAAATTAACTACATTTCAACTTTCCCTTGTACATAAAAAACAGCCTTGATTAAAATATGCTAAAAGTTAATCAAGCTCAGACAATAGAAAAATATTTTGCGTTGCTTCTGAAAATTTCTCATTTTGGGTCAAACATTTGCAAGGCAGAATAGCAATAGCAGTGACAAAACTGTGTGACAAAGCATGTGCTTTAATAGAGTGGTCCCAAACCACCAGGCTACGGGAAAAATAAGTTATTTTGTTTTGAATCCCGAAAATCTTTTATTTGAAAAATAACCGGATTCTCTCAGCTACACCTTTGATCACTTGAGCTGTACATCTGAATGATCTTTTATTCTGAAAAATCTTTTGATTTTGAAAATCGACCAGATTGTCTCGATTAGATTTCAGTCGCGCTCTAAAAGCAGTCCGGGGGCGTGCAACACAAGAAGAGTTGTATGTGGTACCTTTCTTTGCCAATAGGATGAGTGTAGGAACAGACAGAAGAACAGGCTACAACTTCAATTCATGCAAGTACCTCCATGAAAAACTGAAAATAGGAGCAGTGTGTGCAGCGAGTGGAGCGAGGCAGAAGGAGAGTAAAGGGGAGCAGTCCTCTAATTCTAGAATGACTCAAAATCAGACCTGCTGCAGTGTCGAGATGTGCAGATGTTGTTGTATAATGACAGGTCTGATAAGAGGAGCCATGTCAGTGTGAACAGGGTTTTCTTGAAAACTCAGTCCAATCTCAAATGACCACCTTACTTGTAAAAGTAGTTTTTTTAAAATGTTTTTTTTAACTTTCAAGAAAATATGGGAATTCATTGATTAGACAGAGTTTTCAAGTCCAAGTACTGACTGAACCAATATTGTTTCAGTGTTTAAACTTAAAATAATGAGAATAAAAATAAACTCAATGACATAATATACAAATTTGATCATAAAAGGAGAACAAACTTTAAGGAGTAGTGACTACACCACCCGGCGTTGTCTTCGTTGGTGGAGCCTAAGGCGGGGTTTCTGTGATGGTGGAGAAGCTAGTGATGTCTTGGGCAACTATAGTATGTGAAAATTGCTTTTTAGTTGTTTGTTTCAGGATCTGTTTTAGCAAAACTAAAAATAAACTCCTGTTTCCGATTACCCATCTTGGTGTCCACCCCTGCTTCTTTGGAGCTTTTGATTGAAAGATTGCAGGTTGGGTTAGGTTGGCGTGTCAGGAAGCAGAGCCGCCAGAGTGTGAATGAGACTGTAAAGTGTTTTGGACTTTAAAGCAAGATAGAGAAGAGCTAAATAAGTATGGATTTTACCATTTGCACTCAGCATGGCCTGTGAATGGATAAAAACTTGCGAAAGCAGAGGAATGGGCCTTAAACAAACATTTTTTTCTGAACAAAAATTGTAGTAATTATGATGAAGCTTTCCTGTGTTAGTCTGACTATCCCTCAGTCCAGTGCTTCTGTTCAGTGATGTTTCTAGCATTAATGTTAGCATTAGCCTCCAGTATTAACAGTAAATAATCAGTTAAGTGAAACAAATGTACAGCAGGACCATTTATGTTTTCTTCTCAGGAACAAAAGTGATGTGGTTGAGAACAAGGTGCATTATGGGAGTTTGGGTTCTACTTGTTTTTTTTTAGCTTTCTAAAAGGGTTGTGCATCTTTTTCTCTCACATATATCGATACACATCTTCATACATCGTCCATGAATCAATACATAAATCTACAACAATCTAGATATTTATTATTCATTTGGCATCTAAAACGATTATTGTCTTTTAAGAGAAAACTCTTTTTTTCTTTTGATCAACAAAAACAAATGGAAATGTTGGCTCTTTTAGACAGTTTTCTTCATTGTGGTTAAATAAAAGAGTTATATGTTTAGTGAACACATACACACTTCCCTTTCAGCCAGTTGTTTTTTGGTTTTTTTTGTCATTTTTTAAAACTAATTGTAAATGACCCTACTTGGTAAAAGCAAGCTTGTGATTGGACATCTTTTGTTTGCATCACCTGTACATAAAAAAGCAAAGACAGTAGAGACACAATGGGAAGAGAAACGAACAAAGTTTGATAGAAACCAATGATTAGCTTCCTTTTTACCGACATAATCTTGTTCATCTCTGTGGTTTTCTACTGAGGCTGCTGTTCCTCTCAGAACTAGATTGATGTATTGATTTGTCTCGATTTTTGCTTAAATTCCTACTTCTCAAGGATTAAATTGTTGTTTTTTGGATCAGTCTTTTGGGTTTTAAAGTGTTCCTAGAAAGAGCTTTCAACTTGATCACATTTGGAGCTGACTAGCTGACCGCTACATGATTTAGTTCCTGAGGATGAAAATGCTTCTGCAGGTTGTGTGCTTCTGGGACTCAGACATGCATACCTGCCGGTCAGATCCTTGGTCCTTACTTTCTTTTGTTCAGTCCACAGAGGGATCTCTAAGAGCACCTGTGTGAAATCTCGACTTTTTGTTGTTTTTTAGCGGTGAGGAGCAAATCCATGAAATATTCATGTATGTGTGCGGTGAAATGGTGCCGTTCTTCACTGCTGAAAAGAGAATGAAATGAGTGAGGACTGTTTCTCTTCAGCAGACAGATTTTGAAAAGTGTTTAACATAACTTTGTTTTGAGGGTTTTTTTGCTTGTTTAGTGCAGTTAGGATAAGGAGTTTGGGGGAATTCCAACACAGCGTTTTCTCCTCTTCAGCACCTGTGCTCTTGTGTTTACCTGTGCAGCTGTACCTGATTATCCCATTAGACGGAGAGTTTGTATGCGTGGATCTTCAATTCATTCATTCATTCATTCATTCATTCATTTTCCAATCCGCTTTATCCCTTTCGGGGTCACGGGGTTGCCGGAGCCTAACCCGGCTACTCATGGGCGAAGGCAAGGTACACCCCTGGACTGGTGAAGCAGTTGAAGCATGTTTTTGGACGGTGGGAGGAAGCCGGAGTACCCGGAGAAAACCCACGCATGCACGGGGAGAACATGCAAACTCCACACAGAAAGGTCCTCCAGCCAGGACTTGAACCGGGAACCTTCTTGCTGTGAGGCAGGAGCGCTAACCACTGCGCCACCGTGCAGCCCTGGATCTTCAATTTCAAGAGTTAATCTCTATTTTCTCTCATTACTTTTATGCAAAAAATGTCATTAGAAACATGGAGTGGGTTTTTGTGTGTTCCCCTCTGAAC
Organism: Adrianichthys oophorus; assembly: GCA_036245035.1. Classification (NCBI taxonomy): domain Eukaryota; kingdom Metazoa; phylum Chordata; class Actinopteri; order Beloniformes; family Adrianichthyidae; genus Adrianichthys; species Adrianichthys oophorus. The sequence continues at coordinate 2,420,159 of BSAI01000072.1, read as the reverse complement.
AGGAGCCATGTTTTTTCACATTATTCTGATTTTAGATTAACTTAAAGGTAACTATGATGCCAGAACAGAGAGAGTATAATTGCACATATTTAAACCTCTCCATGTAAACTGATCAATCAAAACATTAAATATGAAATGCGAGTCAATCAGCAGAGCTGATTCCCATTTCCTTTTCTGTCTTTACCCTCTTTTACATTCCAGGAGTGGAGCTGCGTGGTGGTGAGCATCTGTCTCATCATGAAGGCCGTGGTTTGTATTGAAGCGCTGAAGTCCTTTCTATGTAGTTTGTGTGGTGACCCTCCTGTTGTGTGAATTCTGCTGCCTTGCCATCTGTGACTTATTTGTAGGCGCTCTGGATTCCTGCAACAATCCAAAATCAAGTTTTATTGGTTAATATGTGATATAATTCCCATTGGAAGTGAGTTTGTGCTTTTCATTTTTTGTGTGTGATGGATGAATAGATTGCTGAGCTGTGTGGAGGTTCACTCTGCTTTGCTAAAGCCTCAGTCACATCCTTCTGTATGGATGCAACCCCTGTGAAAATTAACGTGAAGATTTTCTCCAAGTGAAGCCCTCTCTGAACTCCTTGATACCTAAATCCTGTGTTCAGTCCATCAGGATGTGGAATCTTTTGTGTTGGCTGAAGCTGAGCAGTCTAATGTCCCCAATTCCAACAGTCAAGCTGCACACAGGGAGCATGCACAAACCACGTGAACAGCACTAATGGGCTTCTTGTACAGTCCAAAGGATCTGGGGGGGTTAGAAAAAAATCCGTACAACACTCCTGCGTCTTACCTACTTTGTTCACTACAACCTGTGACCCGCAGCATGAACATTTTCTCTCTTCAGGTTCACTGAGTGGTCTACCACATTCAAATTTTGTGCAGGCCACCTGTGTGACCAGTATAGGTTTGACCATATTTCACCCACAGGCAGCCGTAAGGACAGTTAGGACCAAGGCTAAAGCCATGGTTGTCGTCCGTTTCTTTTTCCGTTGTCTCTACTTATGGTTCTGATTTCCTACTTTTGTCATGTTTGGCCAATCTGTCACCATTTCGTCTTCAGGGTCTTTCTCCTCAAAGACCAGGTCAGTTCTCCCCATAGGTCAGTGTTAGGTTCAAAACCCAAACATTAGTAAATCTGCAAAGAAACACAAGAGAGTTGAGTATGGCTT